>CAJHNH020001393.1:0-92500 GCA_905116865.2 Candidula unifasciata | reverse complement strand
AGAAAAGGGAGAAACAGGAGAGGAAGAAGAAAAAGAAGAAAAAAAAGAAAAAGAAGAAGAAGAATAAGAAGAAGAAGAAGAAGAAGAAGAAGAAGAAGAAGAAGAAGAAGAAGAAGAAGAAGAAGAAGAAGAAGAAGAAGAAGAAGAAGAAGAAGAAGAAGAAGAAGAAGAAGAAGAAGAAGAAGAAGAAGAAGAAAAAGAAGAAGAAGAAGAAGAAGAAGAAGAAGAAGAAGAAGAAGAAGAAGAGAAGAAGAAGAAGAAAGAGTAAGAAGAAGAAGAAGCAGCAGCAGGAGGAGAAGAAGAGAATATGTCAGTTTGTGAAGCAATTAATTATCGACAAAATTACCACTTAGAAAAAGACAATTAAGAAACGAACGACTAGCCACATGAGAGAGAGAGAGAAAATCAGACATGGGAAGACAACTCCTCCACTCAGGAGAGACAACTGCTGACAGTCGGCTCAAGCTAAACCGCGGCAGCTAGGAAGATCGATAACCGTCTCATCTAATAATGGCTTCTCTATACGCTGCCCTGGATTCATCAGAACACGTCAGTGGTGTATTTACCAGCTTCGGTCTTGTCCACGGAGAAGACGCGGATGGGGAGATTTGTGTTATCAGATTTTGGTAGGCTGGTTGGTAGGTTAGTTGGTAGGTAGGTAGGTAGGTAGGTTGATAGGTAGGCAGGTTGGTAGGTAGGTAGGTTAGTTGGTAGGTAGGTTGGTTGGTAGGTAGGTTGGTTGGTAGGTAGGTTGGTTTGTAGGTTGGTAGGTAGGTAGGTTGGCAGGTTGGTAGGTATGTAGGTAGGTAGGTAGTTAGGTTACAACCCACCAGGATATCATACAAGCAATAAACACCCTATGTCACAAGATGCCACCATGCGCATGAGGAACGCCCGTGGAGAGTCCCGGAAACCCCGTTCAGACGCTAGACCATATTAAAGGCCCAGCTATATTTAGGGCCCCCGGCAAAACGCCAGGGTGGGACTTCAAAATACCTAAAAATTACATCCGACATGGGGAAGAGTTCATGTGTGAACATTTTTTGGGAAAACTCTACAGTTATAAGGGAGAAACTATATGGTCCTCGGTGGACTGGAAACCTTGAGGCAAGAAAAATTGTGGGGGGGGTGGGGGGGGGGGGGGGGGGGGGCTGTGCGGGACTCTTAGGAATGAGCCTCCTTATTTCTTCCTCTGGACCGGTGGTTACCAATTTTTCAGTTGGCGACCTCTTCAGTACATGGCATGACCCCCACGCCGCATCCGCCATGATAACATAAAAATCCCAAGTATCGTTAACAAAAATGTTCAGAAAAATATCCATATCCATAGTGTCAAATAACAAAAGAAACAGCAGACAAGTGGAATTTAAGTGTCCAAACATCAATGTGATGGTTGACATTGTTTTGTTTTGATATCTGCTATTTTTAGTCTCATTCTGGACAAGACACAGGGGAGAGCACCCCGGTAGCGCAGTTTTGTTTTCATGACTGAGGTTCGAGGTTTGCACAACGGATCAACCCATAAGTGCCCTGCTCTTTTTCCAACTCAAGTCTGAGTACGAGGAAGCTTAGCACAGGCTCTGTAGCACCGGCAAGGATCCTAAAATACTTTGGGTAGATTTTTAACTGAAATGTTACCCGGGCAGCGCGGTTAGGCTACTTTTCCCGATTTCTAACTGCCAAGGGATTTTTTAACGTGCACAACAATGCACACGGGCGTCCGATCTCACTACCGAGAGACCAGGGTGAATTATTTGAAGTCCACGTGAAAAAAATCCCAGCCCTCACCGGGGATTGAACCCGGAATCTCCACCACTCGAGGCGGACACCATACCTCGAGACCACGCAGTACCTTCTTGTCACATTTTTGATTGGTCACAGATTTTTCCTTTTTGTCTGCAAATGCATATATGATACTGCATCTTCGCTGTAAACCACAATATAAAAATAACCGCCATTTCAGGAGCGAATGCAAACGGAGAAGAAGAAGAAGAAGAAGAAGAAGAAGAAGAAGAAGAAGAAGAAGAAGAAGATGAAGAAGAAGAAGAAGAAAGAAGAAGAAGAAGAAGAAGAAGAAGAAGAAGAAGAAGAGAAAGAAGAAGAAGAAGAAGAAAAGAAGAAGAAGAAGAAGAAGAAGAAGAAGAAGAAGGAAGAAGAAGAAGAAGAAGAAGAAGAAGAAGAAGAAGAAGAAGAAGAAGAAGAAGAAGAAGAAGAAGAAGAAGAAGAAGAAGAAGAAGAAGAAGAAGAAAAGAAGAAGAAGAAGAAGAAGAAGAAGAATAAGAAGAAGAAGAAGAAGACCAAGGATTGAGACTCAACTGTTATGAGGTAGACCGCCAGTTACTCTGCGATTATTTAAAGAGTCGTGACTCAAAAAGGCTGGGGAAAATCTGTGTCAAAGGATGACAAGAAATGCCTATTTAAGCGAAAGAAAGACGAAGAGAGATTGAAAAATACAGAGAGTGAGAGAGAGAAATAGAGATAGAGAGAGACACAGAGAGAGATTAAGATTGAGAGAGAGAGAGAGAGAGAGAGAAAGAAAGAGAGAGAGAGAGAGAGAGAGAGAGAGAGAGAGAGAGAGAGAGAAAGAGAGAGTAACCAATTACAGAGCAAAGAAACTTAAATTCCCACCTACAAAAAAGATTTGCCAGAGCAGAAAGTGACACGCAACAACCGACATCGATCACTTTCCCCACAAGATACGTAAACGAGAGATCTAGATAAACAATGCCTAATTAACTTGTAGTCCGAAACAGCCATCAGAAATGACAGAGCTAAGAGATGGAAAGCTCTGCCACAGAGAGAAATGAAAGCTCCAGAAGGCGATGGCAATGGACAAGTTAACTCCGCCGGGAAATTAACGCTGGTGAGAATGACAAATAGAAAGATGGAGAAGTGGCGAGAGAATAGAACGCTAGGAGAATCTATGGGGAAAAAATGGACACAATCTGGATGGGGTATGATGGCAAGGAAATATGGTCCGTGGTGTTTGTTCTTTAGTTGGTCGTTATTAGCAGCCCTTCTTCGCTTAATTCGCATTCGCATTTGAAAGAGCTATTTGCACATTGTGTGGTGGTTTACATTTAGGCTGCGATGTTGTGATATTGCAAATTTGGAACCTACATATGATATTCCAGCAAATATTTACAAAGACCTTATATACCAAATGTCGCATACATATTAGTATTTAGGCAATGGATGATATCCGACGGAAAATGTATTACAGAGAAAAAGAACAGAATATGGATCTCCACTATGCTGCGCCAATATATTTGGCTATCGAAACTGTGATGTTTTTGCTTTTCTACGTTCGTTGGCGGTGGCTTCCCCGGAGAAAAAGAAAGCAGTTACAGGGAGAGTAGGAAGAGAAAAATATCGCTATTTCCATACCCATGAACGGTTGCGCAGGCAGCAGAGCGTGAAAATAATCACGCGGTGAGAAGACAAGAAAAGAGGCAACAGTTAAACGTGCACAATAAGGGAAACATGACTTCCCCGCAACATATGAGAGGTCCAGCCATCCAAGGAGACATGAATGGCAAGGGAAGTTACTCTGATCCTGGGCCTGAAAAGGTAAACAGCAAGCAACTTACTTGCTATAAAATAGAAGTCTGGCTGTTCATTCAGTCGTATTCTATTTGTATCCCAAACCCTAAGGTTTGCTTCTGCTTTCAGAGAAACGAGACCACATGCCCCCTACCCCAGTTCCTCTAAAATTGATTCTGGCTCGTACGCTGAATCACATTGAGACATTTCGAACCTACCCGGTCTGCCAAGAACGGAATCGATACAATCAACGGGGTTTAATAGCCGTCAGAGGCCAGTCACATTCCTGCATGCTAATCGCTGATATGTGGATTGTGCGCGTTTTGTTGCTTTCAATGTGGATAGATAGATGGAGTGATGTCTAGATGATTAAAAAGGATGTATGGACGGATGGATAGGTAGGTAGGCAGGTAGATAGATAGACAAACCCTTGGTCAGGTGAAGAACACATGAAAGTAGCAGCATAAACAGCAGCAACAGCAGAAGTCATTGAACAAGAAGAAGCAGAAGCAGCAGTGGCAAAAAAAGAAGAAAAAGAAGAAAAAGAAGAAGAAGAAGAAGAAGAAGAAGAAGAAGAAGAAGAAGAAGAAGAAGAAGAAGAAGAAGAAGAAGAAGAAGAAGAAGAAGAAGAAGAAGAAGAAGAAAAAAAGAAGAAAAAGAAGAAGAAGAAAAAGAAGAAGAAGAAGAAGAAGAAGAAGAAGAAGAAGAAGAAGAAGAAGAAGAAGAAGAAGAAGAAGAAGAAGAAGAAGAAGAAGAAGAAGAAGAAGAAGAAAAGAAGAAGTAGAAAGAGTAGAAAAAGAAGAAAAAGTATCATGTAGTAGGTCCTTTGCAGAACGTTGCTCTCATCACAGTCCACCTGAAAGACAGTCTCTCGAGAGTTCCTCCGCCTCGTGAACTTTCCAACCCTATGGTCACTTATAAAATGCGCCAATCTTTGTGCTGGACGACCCTGCCCCTCTGTAATGGCACCAAATCATTTGCTATTAAGAGCAAGACAGTTTAGACAAATAGGCGCATGCTTACAGAAGTAGATACAAGGATACTAAGAAAAGAAGCAGACTGATAATCACTGAGTAAGGTAGAATAGAAACAAGACATATAAGTAGAAAATAACATAACCAAACAAGAAAAAACAACAAAATCATTTAAAAGGGAAAAATAACAACGATAAAGTAAAAAGACGAATCAACGTAAATTCTCTTCCTCTCTTCACACAAGAGCTATCTATATAGCCAAACTTTGCTAGATCGTCCATTTATCATGCACCCACCATTGGATACAAGCCAAATCAAACGGGTTCATTCAATTTCCTCGACCACTGAGATTACTTACGCTTTCGACCGCAGCATTTTGTGGTTTGTCCTTCCCGCCCCAGCAAGGGGCCTGGTTTCACATTCTCTGATAGAGGGGGAAATGAAAAAGACGGAGGCACAAACGAGGGCTTAAATACTTGGGCTACACACGCCAATTTGTTAAATGCTGTTTTCGAATCTTTAAAAAAGGGTTGAAGACATAGGGTTTCAATCTTCGAAATTTGAAATCTTACTTCATGAGAAAGTCTGAGCGTCAGTAAACATTTCAAAGCAATTTTTCCTCCAGTTGTAAATTTGAATAAAGATGGCACAAGCAACAGATTGCACAACTTATTGCCTGACGAGATTCAGCGAAATACGCAAGGCAATAAATTGTGCAATCTGTTGTTTGTGTCTTCTTTACAAGAATATTTGTCCGCAATTTTACAAGCTAAGACAAAATTCACAAGATGTCACTATACTTAAAACTGTAGGAGTAGTAAAATGTTCTTTGAAATCGTGAAGACAGCCGTTCTTCTTTGCTATTCCAACATTTCAGCACACAATACTTCGGTAGAAAGACTCATTTTTGTAATCCACGTCCAAAGATCGGGTGTGAGAGATCGTTTTCGCGTGGATTTAGTCAATTTCACTTGTAAAATTCCTCATGGCTTGTGATGGACGAACGACAGCATCCCTTTTACATTTATTAATCCTCGTCACCATTATCATCGTTGCCATCATCATCATCATCATCACCACCACCATTATTGTCGTTGTCATCATTATCATCGTTTCCATCATCATCATCACCTTTATCATAGTTGTTATAATCATCATCATTATCATCGTTGCCATCATCATCACCTTATATTTGTTATCATCATCATTTTCATCGCTGTCATTATCAACATCATTATCACTACCAGCATTATAATCGCTGTTACCATCATCATTGTCATTGCGGCCACCGTAGGGGGGGGGGGTGGAAGAATAGACTCCCCTGCCCCCTAACAAGTATGAAGAAATGGGAGCGCATCAGCCAGAGAGGCAATGGACCAACAGTCTGCATACAAATAAGCTACGCCTGGAAAACGGATGTGCACGCAAGACTAAAATTCTGTAACAAGACCAAAGTCCAGGAGTGGACGAACACCCAGACTATAGCTTTCCACTTTAGTTTACAGGCGCTGAACACTAAAACATTAGCGTTGGAGTTGCCACACCTTGAGATAATCTGAGAACAATATAACTAGAACGATTTTTGCCTTGGAACCCACAGGGGCACAGAGAAGGGAACTGGAGACTAGTGCTAACAAGATAGGGAGAACATGGGGTGACCTGCGTGCAATGGTAAACAATAGGACGACTTTACGTGAGCTGGTTGAAGGCCTATGCTCCTTTGGGGGATATTGGCTAGGAGAAAAAGAAGAAGAAGAACAATTAGGAAAAGAGAGTTTTCAGTTGCCCTCAGAACATCTACAACCGACTGTGCGTCCAACCCGTCCTATTGTAGTTCTCCCGCGAAACACGACGTGCTTTTCTAAATATTCGATTACCAGGCTGGGATTCTGCTTGCAAATTGGATAAAGAAGTAAACAAAAATCTATACAACGTCTGAAAACAAAGAAGAGAAGCGGAAGTGTATTAATGCCAACATAACAACCCCCCCCCCCCCCGCCCCCCAGCACTATAGATGGAACAAATCAATGAACTTTTCAATTTGCATAAAAGGGAAATAAATATAGAGAACTCTTGAATTCTTGGAACGGAACAAAAGAAACAAAACATGACACGAAGAAAGGAAAGAAGATCAACGACCAGAGATGTAATAAAACATACTCATGGGAAAGTCTATTAAAATAATTACACGTTATTTATACGACATTCGACATAATGGGCACACCACTGTGGCCACATTAAAATAATTTGTCAGCGCTTTTCAAAGGAGAGATCAATGGATTTTCAGGATGCGGGACAAATTGGGGAAAAGAGGGGGGGGGGGGGGGGGGGGTGTATATGGCTAATAAGTTATGCCACAAAATCATCATTATCATCAGGTGCTTTTCTTTCATTCACAAGCATCTTGTCATAGGTAGTTATGAAGTCCGTGTAACAGAATTGAAACTCCCAATCAAATCTCTTTCTCAATTGTTCGTTGTATTCTTCACATAGCATTACGGTCCGATGTGTTTGTAAATGTTGCTGTGTTTGTTATTTGACCTATGCTTGGTTAATAAAAATATTTGAAACCTATGGTGCCATTTCAAAAGTTTAAGATGCATTCTGTCGGTATTCCATAGTTGTGGATTTCAAGCTCTAAGATAGACAATGCCAAAGAACACACACTAGGGATGCCTAGTTGGTCGTGTTCTTAGTAAACTTTTTTCCATGCCATTTGGTTGTGACAGGTTTGATTCTCGGAAAGGTAACTATAGCTTTCGATTTTATGTTGTCTAGTGTGTTCTTCTAGCTTTCTACTTCTTTCTATGAGTGCCGATCAATACATTGTCTGTTTATTATATATATATATATATATATATGTGTGTGTGTGTGTGCGTGTGTGTGTGATTAGCTCTTCTGTGAATCCCACCCAGGGTGAAATGTGTGTCCTGGTGTAAATTATTTTACATTAAGCCATAGTCGACAACCAAAACCTGGACCTCCTTGTATTTCTTAAAAAAATACTTATGATTTTTCATAATGGTTGCTGATGCATTAAAAAAATAGTTCAAGAATTGCCTGGGCCGAGAATAAATAATAGAATAATAAAGCAAATTAGATATGCAGATGAGACAGTGATACCGAAGTAGTCCATTTTCTAATGCGTACCGTTGCATGGATCATTTCTCGGTAATTACTTATCACGGGAACGTGATTTTATTAGTCTCCTATTTTCATCTCGACCTTAATGCTTTGTACATAAATAATACATAGTTTCCAGTTTTATCAAAACAGACACCTTCTTTGTTATTTTTTATCACTTGTGTAATTGTAGTTAGGTAACAAAACAAATTTGACAGTACCGACACGAATAGAAGTACCCAAGTATGATAAAGAGGGAAGTTTCTCAAATGTTTATAATGGGGGAGTAAGTCTTTGGATCTCTCACAATTTTCCATAATGTACTTTTAAATGTATCAGTGTCATGGTGCTGTCAATGTTTATATTTTAATTTCTTCAGCGTCAGTAATTATTTATTCTCCGACATTGTGTATACTGCTCGTTTAATAACTTCTGTGTCAAAGCCATCAGTTTTCTTTCCTTCCTCGCTCAACACTGGTATGTGTAGAAATAACTGACTTTTCTTTAGCCCATCTTGGTAATGTGCTGTCGGTAATAGCTAGAGCATGTTATGTTCTTTTCTTTGGGTTTGAAATAGAATGATATAGACAACCGTGTTTAGAAACATAGAATGAAATAGACAACCGTGTTTAGCCACATAGAATGATATAGACAACCGTGTTTAGAAACATAGAATGATATAGATAACAGTGTTTAGCCACATAGAATGATATAGACAACCGTGTTTAGAAACATAGAATGAAATAGACAACCGTGTTTAGAAACATAGAATGATATAGACAACCGTGTTTAGAAACATAGAATGATAAGACAACCGTGTTTAGAAACATAGAATGATATAGACAACCGTGTTTAGCCACATAAAATGATATAGACAACCGTGTTTAGAAACATAGAATGATATAGACAACCGTGTTTAGAAACATAGAATGATATAGATAACAGTGTTTAACCACATAAAATGATATATACAACCGTGTTTAGAAACATAGAATGATATAGACAACCGTGTTTAGCCACATAGAATGATTTAGACACCCGTGTTTATGACAAAATGTGGAGAATGAACTAAAAAATTATTTCATGCATTAATATTTCACTACAGTTGCGATAAAATTGTTTTAACACCGGCGTCATTTTTTAAACGCACTTTAGCAAAAAGTAAGCAGAGGTTGCAAGACTTATTAGAGGAGCAAGCAAACAGATAGAGTGCAAAGACTGGACTAGATATTCATATTTAACCATGGAAACATTAATTAACTTAGCAATAACTAACAGTGAACTTCACAGTCAACAGAAAAATTAGAACACCTGTTTACTAGTGCCATATATTCTACTATTATTCTTTCATATCTGACGTGATGCTTGATATAGCTACAAAAGTTCATCTTCCGAGACAAGATGCTCTTTACCAGCCAATCTTCCTTGGTGGTCAGATCTTTTAGGACGTCAGTATTTCCTGTCCACTTGGTCCGTTGTGTTCTGAGAATCTGTCTATAGAATTTCAGATCAAAAGCTGCTATTTTCCTTAAGGACTGCGAGACAGTCCACGACTCACACCTGTATGTTAGCACAGTTAATATGCGTGCTTTTAAAATGCTCTTTGATTTCCTTGCTGGTGATCAAATATAGACTTTTATTAACGATTTGCTTGCTGGTGATCAAATATAGACCTTTATTAACGATTTGCTTGCTGGTGATCAAATATAGACTTTTATTAACGATTTGCTTGCTGGTGATCAAATATAGACTTTAAATAATGATTTCCTTGCTGGTGATCAACTATAGACTTTTAATTAACGATTTTCTTGCTGGTGATCAAATATAGACTTTAAATAATGATTTCCTTGCTGGTGATCAAATATAGACTTTAAATAATGATTTCCTTGCTGGTGATCAAATATAGACTTTAAATAATGATTTCCTTGCTGGTGATGAAATATAGACTTTAAATAATGATTTCCTTGCTGGTGATCAAATATAGACTTTAAATAATGATTTCCTTGCTGGTGATCAAATATAGACTTTTAATTAAAGATTTCCTTGTTGGTGATCAAATATAGACTTTTAATAATGATTTCCTTGCTGGTAATCAACAATTTATTTAGGAATTTTATGGTATAAAGTAGACAAATAAATATGTTGACTTTTCCTAGAGGTCACGAACTTTAACCGAACACAGATAACCTTGCCTCCTGTACACTACCTGCCATTACGTTACTTACGTTTTACAGAGGTAAAATGACGCAGTCTGCGCAGAGCGTCTCAAGTTGGTACTTTAATGTAAATTTAAAACTACGTAACTATTGCCAAGCAAAACTGTATCTTTTGTATCACGCGCGATGTTGTGGTTCGTTTTTAGAAATTTAGCATCAATATTTCACATGCTGGCATTGTACGCTAGATCTAATAAGTTTTACTGAAATAAGACCGACGTAGGAAAAAAGGGCGGGGGGAGTGAGGGGGGGGGGTGAGGGGGGGAGTGAGGGCTGCGTGGTCTCGAGGCATGGTGTCCGCCTCGAGTGCTAGAGGTTCTGGGTCAATCCCCGGTAAGGGCTGGAATTTTTTCACCTGGACTTGGACTTCTAGTCAACCCCCCCCCCCCCCCCCCCTGGTCTCTGGGTAGTGAGATCGGAACCCCATGTGCATTGCTGTGCACGTAAAAAATCCCTTGGCAGTTGGAAATAGTAAAGAGTATCTCAGACGTGAGCTAGTGTGTATATGTGCGGTGCATGGGGAAATCTTGTTACTTTAACCGTTTTAACTGCTTAAAAAATACTGACACACACACATATCATACACACACACACACACACATATATATATATATCATCATCATCATCAGGTGCCTTGCCGACTGGCGTGGGCGATCATGCCTCTCCATAATCCGCGATCTCCTACAGCATGTATCAATTCGTGTGCTGACACACCTCCATGCCATGCAACAAGACTGTCAAGAATATTCTCTCGTTGCCTTCCTCTATCTCTCCCTCCACAGATCTTTCCAGTGGTCACAACATGTTCTATTTTCCCTCTTCTCATAATATGGCCGAAAAATGATGACTGTCTCCTTCTGATGTCTGTGATAAGTTGTCTTCAGGCTCCCGCATCTTTCAAAACCTCTTGGTTGCTCTTTTTGGCTGTCCAAGATATTCTAAGCATTCTTCTGTAAAACCACATCTCCGAGGCCTCTAGAAATTGTTTGGCCTGCCTACCGATTGTCTAGGATTCATAGCCATATGTTAAAACTGGATGTATGTAGCAAGCAAGAATTCTTTTTCTAACTCTCAATGACAAGGATTTTTTACAAAATATGTTTTTCATTTTATCAAATGCAGTTTTTGCTTGTCCTATTCTATTTCTTGTCTCAGTTATGTATCTTCCATCTGTTATACATGTGCCCAGATACTTAAATTTCTGTACTTGTCCTAAAATAACACAATCGACTTTTATTACACATTTAGGAATAATTCGTTTCTTTGATACCACCATTACTTCTGTCTTCCCATTATTCAAACTGAGGCCCATTCTTCCATTTTCTAACACCACAATGTCAATCGTTTCCTGTAGTTCTTCCTGACTTGTTGCTATTAAGACTGTGTCATCAGCATAACGTAAATTGTTTATATTGTGCCCACCGACCGCAATTCCGGGCATATCAATTAAAGATCTCATTATATATTCACTGTATATTGAAAACAAATCAGGTGTCAGTACACACACACACACATACACACACACACACATATATATATATATATATATATATATATGTGTGTGTGTGTGTGTGTAAATATATAGGTACTTAACCGCGTGTTTTAGAACCTGAAGAAAAGTCCCATTCACGAATATATTTCGGCATCCCCGAGTCGGCGCACACGGGAATGCAAGTAATGCGCTGGTGTGTTGCCAAAGCAAGATCATGTGCAGGTGCTCTGGGATACGTACTGTGCGTTGCCATTCAGGTAAATATGCTGGCAATTTCCGAAACACAACTGGCCCAGCTGATGTGTACATTTCTACACGATTATGATACTCTGTTGTATCACAGGTCGCGCAGGGTTTGGCTGCGGTAAGGGATTCTATTATTAGAAAACTGGCAAAGAAGCGACTAAAGGATGAGGCTCGATAAGGTCACACGCAGACGTCCTCACAGAATGGACTGTATGTTTAGAATACATTTAACTCAATAATAAGAACTCTACAATGGGAGCATGCACAAAGCAGGAATCTACCGATCTTCAATGGTGTCCCGTTTCGACCCGTTTACCTCCCTAGACAATCTGGTGTGGGCGAAAGGGGTGTGGGGGTGGGAGTGGGGCAATCTGGGTCGTGACTTCCCCTATTGTGTTGGTAGTAAAATTAGTTTTGGTGATTATGCTTAGGTACTGAGGTTATGGTGATTTATATCGTCGCTGCGGTAGCAGACTAAGCGCCTACCACCACGACAGACCTACACTGGGCTATAAGTAAGTAACTAAATAAAAGGACCCTTTTCCACGACTTTGGGCGTATAGGGCATATAGGGATAACCTATATTTTTTATAAACCAACCAGCACAAGATGGGTGATGTGGTGGTCATCATCACGCCAGGCGCTTTTAATTCCCGGGACTGTACCCGGTACCCACTCAAGGCTGGGAGCCAAGGTCATTTTGGAAAAAAAGTCCGGCTCCGACAGGGAGCGAACCCACTACCTTCCGCCACCTACACTGGACAATAGACCACTTAATACTGTTTTGTGGTGTAACAGTATAACTGAGCTACATGGCTACAGGCTTTTAGCAATTTGTAACTGTCCTCGAGACGTTCACCCAAAAGACTGCAGTCCCAGAGGGAAAACTAAACTGAAACGTCAGGGTGCAAGTTAGCAGGTACCGGTAAAACTGGAGAGAGTTTCACGTGACATTTTCATCTTCGTCGCTTTGCTGTTGAGAATATGGGTGCAAATAAGCCAGATCTGTAAAACGGATATGCACGCAACACTTAAGTTCTGGAGCAAGACTACAATCCAGAGGTAGACGAACAATTAGAACTTTCTTCTGGAATTTACAGCCGGTCAACGCGAAGAAGAAAGAAAGAAAGAAAGAAGAAGAAGAAGAAGGCAAAGAAGAAGAAGATGAAGAAGAAGAAGAAGAGGGATCTCAACCACGTGATAATTGTCTACACAGCAGGCCTAAAATAGTTTAAGGCATGTTTAAGTGCGCAACAGTAGTAAAATGTATTATTTGTATTATTATAATCCGACAGTTAACGGAAATGAGTGGGGGGAGGGGGGGGAGAATAAGGCTCAGTCCAGCTCCCCTTTCCTCAACGATTTCTTCTTCCTTCTTCTGATCCTCCTCCGCTTCCCCACTTTTTCTTCTTCATTTTCCCCCTTTTCTACCTCCTCATCCCCTTCTTGTTCATCATAATCATCATCATCATCTTCTTCTACTTCTTTTTTTTCTTCTCTTTCTCCTTCTTCTGCTGCTGTTGCTTCTTCTTCTTATTATTATTTTTCTTCTTTTTCTCCTTACTCAGTATTGGTTCTGTACCGGCTCTCCTCCTGATACCATCATTCCTAAGCCAACCTGTCCTTGTTACACCCAGGATGGTACGTAAATATGTAATCGCTGTCGTGACTATTTTCCTTCTGTCTTCTAAAGTGAGTGTCCATGTCTGACACTAATAGCATGGCATTGGTAAGAATATCGTGTTGAACGGTGCTCTTTTAGTGTTCATATTCGCCTGCTTGCATTTTAAAATTTGTGCCATTTGGCATAAAACTTGATCGGTTTTATTGCTAAAGTCAATCTTATCAAAATATTTTGTGGCCAACACTATGCTATCAGTGCAAAACATGGACACTTGCATCCTCCAATAAACTTAAAATTGTGACAACAGAGATGAAATGCCTTAGAAGAGCTGCGGTAGTTTCAAAGAAAGACAGAATACGAAATCAGACGAATGCTAGGAATAAAGCCAGACCTACAGGTCATCAAAGAACAACAAATGAAATGGTTTGGATACCTAACAAGAATGCCCTGGTGCTATCTGCCACAGCAAGCCATACTAAAACGTTACAACGAGTGGAAGACCTCGGAAATATGAAGTGATGGCATTAAAAACAGCCTTACAGAAATGAACATCAGTCCTAATAGTGCTCTTGACAGAGCTCATCAACGAATGTTACATCTCCCCCCGACACTTCGATTAGGTACAAACAAGGTGGAAGAGAAGAAGAAAAAGAAGTTTTGCTGCTGTTGCTGTATGATTGCCAGGTCACTGGCATAAAGCAATTCATTTAGTAATTCTCCAATATATAAATAAAGTTCCCTTCGCTGGTGGGATTTGCCAATTTGGTCAATGTATGTGATGAACAGTAGTGGTGATAAGACACACCTCTGTCTCAATCGAGATCTAATGTGAACTTCTCTGATATTCCTGTGTTTGTTTATAGACATACCTGTTTGTTTATGGTTTCCATAAATATTTACTTTTACTTTAAATTAGTAACAGATGATGGCAGGTATTGTATTTGGCAGAAAAGAAATTAAAAAAAAAAATTCTTTTTTCTCTTTCTTCTTCTTCTCCCTCTTTTTCTTCTTCTTCTTCTTCTTCTTCTTCTTCTTCTTCTTCTTCTTCTTCTTCTTCTTCTTCTTCTTCTTCTTCTTCTTCTTCTTTTTCTTCTTCCTCTTCTTTTTCTTCTTCTTCTTCCTCTTCTTTTTCTTCTTCTTCTTCTTTTTCTTCTTCTTCTTCTTCTTCTTCTTCTTCTTCTTCTTCTTCTTCTTCTTCTTCTTCTTCTTCTTCTTCTTCTTTTCGCTACTCGAATACCTTGCAGCATGAGGGAAGAAATAGATCTATCGAACGTAATTGGGCATTTAGAGCTATACGTATATTTTATAGGCCAATGGGCACTCGACGTGTGATGTGCTTAGCACCACGCCGGCCACCTTTACTTCAGAGGTATGTAGTACATTTAAGATATTTCTGGGTGCCATCTTCTGCGTGGTCGACCTCTAGCTTTGTTACCGCTGTATCTGTATAACATTGCTGTCTGTGGGGCCCTGGCTGATGCCAATCTTGTTACCGCTGTATCTATATAACATTGCTCTGTCTGTGGTGCCCTGGCTTATGCCAATCTTGTTACCGCTGTATCTGTATAACATTGCTGTCTGTGGTGCCTTGGCTGATGCCAATCTTGTTACCGCTGTATCTGTATAACATTGCTGTCTGTGGGGCCTTGGCTGATGCCAATCTTGTTACCGCTGTATCTGTATAACATTGCTGTCTGTGGTGCCTTGGCTGATGCCAATCTTGTTACCGCTGTATCTGTATAACATTGCTGTCTGTGGGGCCCTGGCTGATGCCAATCTTGTTACCGCTGTATCTGTATTACATTGCTGTCTGTGGTGCCTTTGGCTGATGCCAATCTTGTTTTTCCGCTGTATCTGTATTACATTGCTGTCTGTGGTGCCTTGGCTGATGCCAATCTTGTTACCGCTGTATCTGTATAACATTGCTGTCTGTGGGGCCCTGGCTGATGCCAATCTTGTTACCGCTGTATCTGTATAACATTGCTGTCTGTGGTGCCTTGGCTGATGCCAATCTTGTTACCGCTGTATCTGTATAACATTGCTGTCTGTTGGGGCCCTGGCTGATGCCAATCTTGTTACCGCTGTATCTGTATTACATTGATGTCTGTGGGGCCCTGGCTGATGCCAATCTTGTTACCGCTGTATCTGTATTACATTGCTGTCTGTGGTGCCTTGGCTGATGCCAATTTTGTTACCGCTGTATCTGTATAACATTGCTGTCTGTGGGGCCCTGGCTGATGCCAATCTTGTTACCGTTGTATCTGT
Organism: Candidula unifasciata; assembly: GCA_905116865.2. Taxonomy (NCBI): domain Eukaryota; kingdom Metazoa; phylum Mollusca; class Gastropoda; order Stylommatophora; family Geomitridae; genus Candidula; species Candidula unifasciata. Next base: position 77,017 of record CAJHNH020001393.1, on the reverse strand, counting down.
ATAACATTGCTGTCTGTGGTGCCTTGGCTGATGCCAATCTTGTTACCGCTGTATCTGTATAACATTGCTGTCTGTTGGGGCCCTGGCTGATGCCAATCTTGTTACCGCTGTATCTGTATTACATTGCTGTCTGTGGGGCCCTGGCTGATGCCAATCTTGTTACCGCTGTATCTGTATTACATTGCTGTCTGTGGTGCCTTGGCTGATGCCAATCTTGTTACCGCTGTATCTGTATTACATTGCTGTCTGTGGGGCCCTGGCTGATGCCAATCTTGTTACCGCTGTATCTGTATAACATTGCTCTGTCCGTGGTGCCCTGGCTTATGCCAATCTTGTTGCTGCGTTATCTGTATTACATTGCTGTCTGTGGTGCCCTGACTGATGCCAATCTTGTTACCGCTGTATTTGTATAACATTGCTGTCTGTGGTGCCCTGGCTGATACCAATCTTGTTACAGGTGTATATAAACCACTGAAGATGTTTCGGCTATGAAAGCACATAGGGCTGGATAACTGGCCAGAGAAAGCCAGACTTTCAGGCGTGCCGTCACGAGAGCGTTTTCTGTGAAGAACCTGCTAATTGATGACAAAAACTGTCATTGACTTATCTGACGGTCGGTTGTCCCTATGAAAATATAGAAAGAAACAGAAAACCTCAGAGCAATTATTCCTACCTACTTCTCCATGGCAACACAGACGTTTGACTTTTCTGTAATAGCACACTATCACTACAATTGTGTTGAGCAATAATGTCCGCAGTCTGTTGTGTACAAACGTGCGTCCTCCGCACTATTATTATCTTGTCTGTCTGCTGTCTTAGACAAGTTGCTACATCGATTTCATTCTTTCTAAAGAAGGTTGGGGATAAGACAGGTACCGATGTTCTATTGACGGACACTGATGCCAGGAAATGGATGCTCAAACACAATGACCTCCCCTTCCCGCCAATTGTTGTCATGTGGCTTCCCTAGAAAATTTACCAGTGGTTAAATTCCACATTCTCAAGTTCCCTAAACCCAAAACCTTGTACAAATGTTCTCGTTGTTTATCTTTTAAAAAAATAGTTTTAAAAAGAACGGAAAGTTTCTACACGACAAAGAAAACAAAACTCAATAAAAGCTTATAAAATGTAAGTACCGGCAATTGTTTGTATCGTTTCCTCCTCATCCTCCTACTTCTTTTTCTTCTTCTTCCTCTACCTCCTCTTCCTTATACTCTACGTCTTTCCCTACTTCCTTTCCTTTTTCTTCCTGTTCTTCTCCCTCTTCCTACTCATCGTCATTTCCCCCACTTCTTCGTCATCTTCTTTTTCTTCTTCTTCTTCTTCTTCTTCTTCTTCTTCTTCTTCTTCTTCTTCTTCTTCTTCTTCTTCTTCTTCTTCTTCTTCTTCTTCTTCTTCTTCATCTTCTTCTTCTTCTTCATCGTCTACTTCTTCTTCTGACTCCTCCTCCGTCTTCTCCCTTTCCTCCGATTCCACCTCCCTCTGACGATTTTCTCCAGATTCAGCATTTCTCAATCATTTACTCCTAGCTAGAAAATTACGATTCACCATCACCGACCGAATCTCCTGAAATCATGAAAATTTCAGGATTGCCTCCAAGTCAGAGATTTGACATCGATTTCAGGTTTCCATCAGTATAATGATGGTAGGCTTGTCACAGGCGAAAGGCAGAGAATTAAGGTCAAACGGACTCCTAGCAAAACAACTTTGGTGCCTACAGGCAGGCTAACTGTTGGTGGTTGGGAAAAACAACATTGGTGTTTACAGGCAGACTAACTGTTGGTGGTTGGGAAAAACATTGGTGTTTACAGGCAGGCTATCTATCTATCTATCTATCTATCTATCTATCTATCTATCTATCTATCTATCTATCTATCTATCTATCTATCTATCTATCTATCTATCTATCTATCTATCTATCTATCTATCTATCTATCTATCTATCTATCTATCTATCTATCTATCTATCTATCTATCTATCTATCTATCTATCTATCTATCTATCTATCTATCTATCTATCTATCTATCTATCTATCTATCTATCTATCTATCTATCTATCTATCTATCTATCTATCTATCTATCTATCTATCTATCTATCTATCTATCTATCTATCTATCTATCTATCTATCTATCTATCTATCTATCTATCTATCTATCTATCTATCTATCTATCTATCTATCTATCTATCTATCTATCTATCTATCTATCTATCTATCTATCTATCTATCTATCTATCTATCTATCTATCTATCTATCTATCTATCTATCTATCTATCTATCTATCTATCTATCTATCTATCTATCTATCTATCTATCTATCTATCTATCTATCTATCTATCTATCTATCTATCTATCTATCTATCTATCTATCTATCTCTCTCTCTCTCTCTCTCTCTCTCTCTCTCTCTCTATCTCTATCTATCTATCTATCTATCTATCTATCTATCTATCTATCTATCTATCTATCTATCTATCTATCTATCTATCTATCTATCTATCTATCTATCTATCTATCTATCTATCTATCTATCTATCTATCTATCTATCTATCTATCTATCTATCTATCTATCTATCTATCTATCTATCTATCTATCTATCTATCTATCTATCTATCTATCTATCTATCTATCTATCTATCTATCTATCTATCTATCTATCTATCTATCTATCTATCTATCTGTCTGTGTGTCTGTCTGTGTGTCTGTCTGTGTGTCTGTGTGTCTGTCTGTCTGTCTGTCTGTCTGTCTGTCTGTCTGTCTGTCTGTCTGTCTGTCTGTCTGTCTGTCTGTCTGTCTGTCTGTCTGTCTGTCTGTCTGTATATCTACCCATCTACCCATCTGTCTGTCTGTCTGTCTGTCTGTCTATCTGTCTGTCTGTCTGTCTGTCTGTCTGTCTGTCTGTCTGTCTGTCTGTCTGTCTGTCTGTCTGTCTGTCTGTCTGTCTGTCTGTCTGTCTGTCTGTCTGTCTGTCTGTCTGTCTGTCTGTCTGCCTTTCTGTCTGTCCTGGTGAAGAGTTTGTATTGGAGCTGCAGGATACGTATTTAACCAAATCCACTATTGAGCTTGTATGGTGAATAACTCGTATCCTAAAACTATTTTCCCCTGTAAAATAAAGGACCCTTGTCCACAGCTTCAGGCGTACTGGGCATGGTGCCAACAAACCGTCAGACATAGAGAGCGATGACCTCTGCCCTATGCGCCGCCCTAATCACAAAAGGAAAGACTGTTTTTGCTGACAACAGGATTACTTCCGAACATGATGCCAGGGTCCCCAGTATCAAGCTCCTAGGCGCCAGACTCCAGTCCTTTTTCGGCAATGTTGATGTGACCTGGTCCATTTAATAATAGCTAATGAGGCGGGTGACGTCATGAAGTGTAGGCCCTTAACGAACTCACAGCAAGTAGTTCTATCCTTTGCTATCGCAGGCAGCTCACACAGCGTCGTCCCTATTGTTTTAACTTCACTCTCAAGCTGCCTTGTCCGTGTGTTTTTTGGTCAGTATTTACTGCTCTTCCCCTGTGAGTTCCAGTGCAAAAGACATTCTAGTTACATTATTTTCAGATTTTCTGAACGCGCGTCCAATCCAACACCGGCGTCTTTTCATCACTTCTTGGTCTACTGGAACTTGTTTAATTCTCTTGCAAGTTCATAATTCTTGATTTTATCAAACCATTTAATGCTTTATATTCTGCACAGGCACCAGGTAATGGATGTTTGAGGTTTATTAGTAGTTTTGTTAGTTGTTACCCCTGCTACCGCTCCGCACGGCTCTACTGATTTGAGAGCCTCGTATTCAGAGGTAAAAAAAAAAACACACACACACCTTAAGACCTTCTTGTAAGCAGGTGAGATGTTTTCCACATCACAGTGGCTAGGTATGATCAATTCGCCCGTGCAAGCGTTTGCTGGTAATGATTACAATGCAGAAGGTATCCTCCTTGTCGATTCGATGTTGAGAGTAGGCGTGCACCGCTAGTATCGTAGTACTAGTACTCACCTCTGGCGGGAGACCTAGAATCTTTCATTTAGGCAGTGGCGGGAGCGACATTCTGCAAACGATCTGTTCCATGATGATGATGATCACGATGAAACAGGTAAAAACCAAACTAAATTATTTAACTGACCCCAACGGATTGCCATACTCATATCTCAGTTAGGCCATCTCAACACTATTAATAGTAAAATTGGTTCTTTATTAATATCCCACCCGAGATGACGTCACAGGACATTCCAACATTTTAGAGGGCGGTAAGGCTGGGTATGCCGGCTTTCTGATGCTTTCAACGACCCCCCCCCCCCCCCCCGCCAAAAAAAGAAAATATAGAAATGGTTTTTACTCCAACCCACCTACGTCCCACGAGAGTGTGCAGCCTAGGTCACACGACTGCATGCAACCTCTAAACCATCCACTGAAACATTAGACTGTCCCGTGACCTGGGGATTTCCCATGTTTGGGGTAGGATATTAATATAGCACCGTAAAATGTAAAAAAAATATGTTTCACTATGGTATTCAAAAAGTGACCTAATTTGCCGTTTCGTAGTGTTTATTTAGATAAAGTATCGATCGATCGCGTGTCGCATTCACAAGCAAGAGCGATGACACTAGGAAAACATTGGTGTATTTGTCTGACGCCCCGCACCCCCCCCCCCCCACAGTACACATTTTCTAGACATTAAAGGGAATGGGGGAACTCAAGGGGAATAATCCTAGTTTATTATACACTACTATGTATTTTTACTACAACAACAACTATACTAACTACTACTACTACAACTACTACTCCTACTACTACTAACTACTACTACTACTACTACTACCAACTACTACTACTACTACTACTACTACTAAATACTACTACTAACTACTACTAACTACTACTACTAACTACTACTACTAACTACTACTACTACTACTAACTACTATTACTAACTACTACTACTCCTACTACTACTACTACCAACTACTACTACTACTACTATTAACTACTACTACTAACTACTACTACTACTACTAACTACTACTACTAACTACTATTACTAACTACTACTACTAACTACTACTACTAACTACTACTACTACTACTACTACTAACTACTACTACTACCAACTACTACTACTACTACTACTACTAACTACTACTACTAACTACTACTAACTACTACTACTAACTACTACTACTAACTACTACTACTATTACTAACTACTACTACTCCTACTACTACTACTACCAACTACTACTACTACTACTACTATTAACTACTACTACTAACTACTACTACTACTACTAACTACTATTACTAACTACTATTACTAACTACTACAACTAACTACTACTACTAACTACTACTACTAACTACTACTACTACTACTACTACTACTACTACTACTACTACTACTACTACTACTACTACTACCAACTACTACTACTAACTACTACTACTAACTACTAACTACTACTACTACTACTAACTACTACTACTAACTACTACTACTAACTACTACTACTAACTACTACTACTAACTACTACTACTACTAACTACTACTACTACTAACTACTACTACTACTACTAACTACTACTAACTACTACTAACTACTACTACTAATACAACTACTACTGCTGCTGCTGATACTGCTGCTGCTACTGCTGCTGCTGCGACTAATACTTCTGCTGCTACTCTTACTAATACTGATACTTTTAATAATACATATAACGATAACACAATTAAAAAAAAAAATATATAACATATAAATAACTACTTTGGAGGAGCATTTCTATACATGGTTTAAAGGGTTTTGCATAGCCAGCTTAAAGAATTACTGGGGGTAAGGGAATGGAGGTTGATGGGGGGGGGGGGGGGGGGGGGGTACTCAAGGGGCCCGACCCTCCAGGTCCCATTGCCCACGTCCACAATGCAATAAAAAAAAAAAACGTTTGCATATACGCGAATATAAATGGTAATGACAATATGTTGCCGCGCATGAATAATCAGTGAGAGTCGAAGTGAGGTCTGTGAGATTCATGTTGTGGTAAAATGTGTCTGAATAGAGGCATGGCAGAGAAAGGAAATGGTAGAATAGAGAAATTGCAGAATATAGAAATGGTAAAATAGAGAAAATCGTTAAATATGGGGGTGACTACAGTCAAGCTTATACAAGGAGTTTCAGAGAAATTTGACTTAAAAGCTCAACAAAATGGGGAAGCAGAAAAACGTGACAAAACAACAGAACGTGACGTTTCAAACATAAGTGAACTACACAAACGTCACAACGAGGAGAGGAGAGTATGTAGATCTCTAAGGGGTGACGTGAGCAACGTTTAAAAAAATGTGATGTGGAATAAATGAAATAAAATAAAATAAACGAAGGTTACAAAATATAGTCACAAAAAATAATAAACAGTAGTATTGTTAATATATAATATAATACTGGGAATAAAAGAAATACCAATGTTAGTGATACATAAATGATACTGATAAGAAATAGAATCATCAAGTAATAATATGAAATAAAATAAAATAAAAAAAATGAAAACACATTTATAATGTGATAACAGTAGAACAATTTAATTGATACCACCTGGACTAAGAAGGCCTAAGCTGTGGATGTGGCGATTTTCCAAAGCGAGGCGCGTAGTATGATCGCCAGAGCAAGATTTTAATGCTGTGACAGATCACGCCCATCTTCAGGCTATTTATATCTACAGTTGGCCGTTGACAGATATATCGTCGTTACCTCTGTGGTCAGAGCTATTAAAATTTCTCTGGAATTCTTTGGTAAAATAGAGATATGGTGCAACGGAGAAATAATAGAATATAAGAATGGCCTAATAGAGAAATACTAGTGTATAGCTGTGAAATAATTCAGAAATGGTAGAATGTATAAATGGTAGAATATAGAAATAGCAGAACATACAAATGATTGAATATAGAAATTGTAGAATAAGGAAATGGAACAATAGGAACACTGTAGAAAAAAAAATGAAATTGTAGAATAGAGAAATGTTAGAGTGGTGAAATGTTAGAATAGAGAAGTTTTAGAATAGAGAAATGTTAAAATTGAGAAATGTTAGAATGGAGATATGTTAGAACAGAGAAATGTTAGAAAAGGGAAATGTTAGAAAAGGGAAATGTTAGAAAAGGGAAATGTTAGAACAGAGAAATGTTAGAAAAGGGAAATGTTAGAAAAGGGAAATGTTAGAACAGAGAAATGTTAGAAAAGGGAAATGTTAGAAAAGGGAAATGTTAGAACAGAGAAATGTTAGAAAAGGGAAATGTTAGAACAGAGAAATGTTAGAAAAGGGAAATGTTAGAACAGAGAAATGTTAGAAAAGGGAAATGTTAGAAAAGGGAAATGTTAGAACAGAGAAATGTTAGAAAAGGGAAATGTTAGAAAAGAGAAATGTTAGAATAGAGAAATGTTAAAATAGAGAAATGTTTTCTTTGCATCGGTGCCTCTGAAGAGGGTATAATTTTTTTAAGTATTTTCACATGCAAACTAATTTTTCCTGACAAAATTTTGACGGTCAGTTTGAAACGGAAATTACCCGGTCACCTGGCCAACAAAGTTTGAATTCATTTCTGGCAAATGACTTTTACACGCACAGTCCCTATCCATAAATATACAGCCATGGATTGCTCGCATGTCTAAAGTGTTGATTTATGTTATCGTATTGTTACTCACTCAATTCTTCTTCGTTTCAGCATGCACATTCTTCTTCTTCTTCTTTTTCTTCTTCTTCTTTTTCTTCTTCTTCTTCTTCTTCTTCTTCTTCTTCTTCTTCTTCTTCTTCTTCTTCTTCTTCTTCTTCTTCTTCTTCTTCTTCTTCTTCTTTCTTCTTATCTTTCTTCTTCTTCTTCTTCTTCTTCTTCTTCTTCTTCTTCTTCTTCTTCTTCTTCTTCTTCTTCTTCTTCTTCTTCTTCTTCTTCTTCTTCTTCTTCTTCTTCTTCTTCTTCTTCTTTTCTTTCTTTCTTTCTTTCTTTCTTTCTTTCTTTCTTTCTTTCTTTCTTTCTTTCTTTCTTTCTTTCTTTCTTTCTTTCTTTTTCTTTCTTTCTTTCTTTCTTTCTTTCTTTCTTTCTTTCTTTCTTTCTTTCTTTCTTTTTCTTTCTTTCTTTCTTTCTTTCTTTCTTTCTTTCTTTCTTTCTTTCTTTCTTTCTTCTTTCTGTCTGTCTGTCTGTCTGTCTGTCTGTCTGTCTCTGTCTGTCTGTCTGTCTGTCTGTCTGTCTGTCTGTCTGTCTGTCTGTCTGTCTGTCTGTCTGTCTGTCTGTCTGTCTGTCTGTCTGTCTGTCTGTCTGTCTGTCTGTCTGTCTGTCTGTCTGTCTGTCTGTCTGTCTGTCTGTCTGTCTGTCTGTCTGTCTGTCTGTCTGTCTGTCTGTCTGTCTGTCTGTCTGTCTGTCTGTCTGTCTGTCTGTCTGTCTGTCTGTCTGTCTGTCTGTCTGTCTGTCTGTCTGTCTGTCTGTCTGTCTGTCTGTCTGTCTGTCTGTCTGTCTGTCTGTCTGTCTGTCTGTCTTTCTTTCTTTCTTTCTTTCTTTCTTTCTTTCTTTCTTTCTTTCTTTCTTTCTTTCTTTCTTTCTTTCTTTCTTTCTTTCTTTCTTTCTTCTTCTTCTTCTTCTTCTTCTTCTTCTTCTTCTTCTTCTTCTTCTTCTTCTTCTTCTTCTTCTTCTTCTTCTTCTCTCTTCTTCTTCGCCTTCTTCTTCTTTTTCTCCTTCTCCTTCCAATAACAGGAAGAACAACTGATGTTGCTGCTACTGCTGTCAATAATGCCGCAGATACTGCTACTGCTGCTGCTAATACTAATACTACTGCTGTTTATACTACTACTATATTATTACTAGGGCTGTACCGAATAGTGATTTCAACTATTCGGCCGAATACGAATAGCGGGACCAACTATTCGACCGAATACGAATAGTGTATCATCATCATCAGGTGGCTTGCCATACCGTGCAAAAAGACTGTCAAGCATCTTCTCTCGTTGTCTTCCTCTATCCCTCCTTTCACAGATGTTTCCAGCGGTTACCACATGTTCCATTTGCCCTCTTCTCATAACATGGCCGAAAAAGGATGACTGTCTCCTTCTGATGTCTGTGATTAGTTGTCTTCAGGCTCCCCCCTCTTCTAAAACCTCTTGGTTGCTTCTTTTTGGCTGTCCAATGTATTTTAAGCATTGTTCTGTTAATCCACATCTTTGAGGTCTCAAGAAATTGTTTGGCCTGCCTACGGATTGTCAAGGACTCACAGCCATATGTTAACACTGGATGTGTGTAGCAAGCAAGAATTCTTTTTCTATCCTTCAATGACAAAGATATATTGCATAAGATGTTCTTTATTTTATAAAATGCAGTTTTTGCATGTCCTCTTTTCGACAGTGACAAGGAAAGACAATTTAAATTTTAACTTCTACATATATTCATGCCTTCTTTAATAATGTCACAATTTATAACCAACTGGCGCGGTGATTTATGTCACAGGCGTGAGGGGAAGTTAAGTCCAACATGATGTGTATAAGGAGATACTCCGTACGTCACTCGGGCGCCAGTCCTTTACTATCTTGGTTGTACGGAACCTCACGCAAGACACCTACAGCACGTCCTCGTTGTGCGCCACGGATAATGTCTCAAATGAGCATTAACAGAGCTGACAGGGGATCTCGGAGTTCGGCGGCCCCCAGAGGTGAGGTGCCCTTGTGGCTATCAGCCCGCCCCCAAACGCTTGGGTGAAAAATGTTATCAAAACTCATTAGGAACATGAGTAGGTTTGCCAAACGTACAGCCAAAATTACAACCCTTGGTTGAAAGACTGTGGAGTAAAGAGAACATTGTTCACTGCACATCCTCTGTTAACCCTCAGTGTCGTCGTCACCGCGCTGAGGTACACCACAACAGCAACCATCCATAGGCTGGCCCTCCTTGTACATCCTCGGTTAACCCTCAGTGTCGTCGTCACCGCGCTGAGGTTCACCACAACAGCAACCATCCATAGGCTGGCCATTCATGTACATCCTCGGTTAACCCTCAGTGTCGTCGTCACCGCGCTGAGGTACACCACAACAGCAACCATCCATCGGATGGCCAAGCCTAAATGTCCGACAAAACTAGATCATACGGATCAAAATCTGACCATCAGAATTTGTATTGAACTGAAAAAGACCGAATGTCCACACCCAAAGACCCCACTCGCCCGAGTGTTGGGACAAAACTGATAACGATATGCCTGATGCAGGATGTAAAATTCTGTCGGGCTAACGGCTCGTCAAAGAAATCTAATGTGCGAAGAAAAAAGAATGTACCTATCTGTGTGGTCACAAAAGTCTAAAACCCTCGGGCTGCTCCACGCTGACTTCCAGAGGGCGCAGCCCCTGTCGAGCGGGAGGCCTGATACGGTTGTGAGGTTAAGCAGGCATGTGCAGGACGTGACGATTCCTTGGGTGAGCCCAGAACCAGAGCGCCATGTGCCGGCTCTGCATGCATGGAAGCCTCCTTGGATGGCGGGGAATACCCATGATCTGCCCCTGCCTTCCCTTGAAGGCTAACTGTTCCACAGGGGGCTGCCCCAAAGGGGTACTCCGGGGCAATACCTGCGGCGAAGGAGACAAAGTGGACACCACACAAATCAGGCAACGTCTCGACCCACACAAAACAATGGCCACAGTCACCCTAGAAATAGGCCTGACGTCTTCCTTCGAAGTCGGAGTACAGCTGCCCATGAGGCAGGGAAATGAAAAACGGTTGTACACGCAAAAATCAGGTCCAGGTGAAAGCCAAAAGTCCAAGCGGACGATTAACCGGGACCTTCCACTGGAATTCACAGCCGGTGATCGATAAAAAAAAAAAAAAAAATAACCAACTTTTCTTGATTTTTGCCGCGGCACCCCTGGCATACGCACCCAGTTTGAGAACCTCTGATGTAATGCCTCGAGTCAACAGGCAAAGACCTTGCCAGCTGCTGTACCACGCAACCGGGTGGCAGTTTCGCCCGCTACGACAGACTTAGGCAACAGCAACTATTATGTTAATGAGAGAGTATTTCAGTCCATCGCAGTGTATGCAGAAGCGGGTGTATGGTAACCACTATTCGTATTCGGCCCGACCGCAAGTATTCGGCCAAATACCGAAAAATTATTAGGTCCACTATTCGGCCCCGAAGCAAATACGAAGCGAATATTCGGTACAGCCCTAATTATTACTGCTGTACTACTACTACTATTTCTACTACTACTACTACTACTACTACTACTACTACTACTACTACTACTACTACTACTACTACTACTACTACTACTACTACTACTACTACTACTACTACTACTACTACTACTACTACTACTACTACTACTACTACTACTACTACTACTACTACTTTTACCATTACAACTACTGCTGCTGTTGCTACTACTGCTGTTGCTACTGCTGCCACTGCTACTACTATTTCTACTACTATTGCAGCTGCTGTTGTTACTAATACTACTCATACTGCTGCTTTTGCTTAATGTTTATTTACAAATGCTGATTCAATAATTACTTTCATTTGCGATGTGAAAATATTTATTACATACTTTAAAAAAATTACCCTAATTTTCAGGTAAAGTTGATGACATGGTGCTCGACAGTCCACTAGTTGACAGCTGAAGTCTTACAGACCTAACATAAACATAAAACCTAACATTAACATAACATGACCCTTGACCCCGTCCATTTCTTCATGTCATTCCAGGTGCTTCTTAGACCTCCTTAACGACCCCCCCCCCCTCCCCCACCCCAAACACCCCCAATGTTCCTTGACGTTCCTTGAAGTAAAGTCGCTGCAATGGTGCAGTGGGATTACGTCTCACCCCGTGCTCCATTTAAGCTAATTTGCGACATTTCACCACTGCCAAAAGAGGCTCCTGATGTCCTGCAAATGTGTTTATTTTGTCTCTTAAACAGTTGTTAGGTTTTACAAATATAGACGTGGCTGGTTGAAAGGCTAGAACTCCTGGCTGTCATGCGGGAGCCACGGCTTCAAATCAAAAATAATAATGACAAGTTTTGTTTTTCTGTCGTAATCCTCATGTAACAGGTTCTTCCCAGAACATCGCTCTCATCACGGTCTGCCCGATAGAAAATCTCAGTCTATCGCCAACTCTCCCGTCTCGTGAACTTTCCTACTCAAGGTGTTTGTTATATCCGGTGCCCATCTTCGGACTGGTAGACCCCTGCCCCTCTTACATGGTACCATGTCTTCTGCTTACTACTATTCGTTCCAATCTTCCGTGGGGTTTCAAAAGGCTAAAATATTTCAGTTTCCGAGACAAGATGCTGTTTACTAGCCAATCTTCCTTGATGTTCAGATATTTTAGGATGTTAGTATTGTATCACAGTCGTGCCTATACATCCCCCAAGAAATAGATGTGCATAATTCGGCCAAGTTGAATGAATATAGTTCGTAGCTCTCTTCAATCGTATTCAAGAGCAAGGCCAGTGATGTAACAATTACACAAGAGTTGGTTTATTCACAATATTCTCGTCACACAGACTTCATAAATTCAATAAGCAATAGTATATGAAATGTTTGTTATCTTGTAACTATCTATTCTTATGTCTCTCTACGAGTTACTTAATCACTGTTCTAGCTAAACTCCAATTTTAGCATATCCTTCTAACGAAGTACAGTACTAGTTTTCTTCCAACCGGTTTCTCTCGCGGTCCAGCCCTAACTGCCTTCTCAAGCGGTTTCGGGGGCTAACTCTCCTCTCAAGCGGTTCCGGGGCTAACTCACTTCTCAAGCCCCTGGCTCTGACTTTATTCTCCCGCTTTCCCGCTCTTCCTGGCGTACCTTCTCCATCACTCCACTGTCACCTGTCTTTGGTGGTCACGTTTGGATGAACGTATCTCTTCAGCTGGTCACAGCTCACAGGCACTCGTCGAATGTTTCATCCTTCACTGTCAGATGTCATGGCGGTTATCATGAAGATGTTCTGCATAGTTGGCTAGGCCATGGCTTTCTAATCACCCATTTTTGTCATTTCACACAGTGATGGATTAGTACGCCGTGTGGTGGTCTGAAATGTATGCTTTGTTCATCTAACCCCTTTCTGCCTATATTTCATTACAGTATTTCTTTTCTTCGTAGTCCATAGTTTTCGGGGACCCTTTTTTCGTTTCAAAGGATAAGAGGCCGACCAAAAAATAGATGGGAGGAGGAAGTGAGAGACACTACAGAATCGCAATATGACATTAACACAGGATATACAACTAGCACCGATCCTATTTGTAAAATGGATGCGCACGCAACACTCAAGTTATGGAACAGGACTGCAGTCAAGAAGTGGACAAACAACCAGAACTTTCCGCTAGGTAAAGCTGGTTAACGCGACGAAGAAAAAGAAGAAGAAGAAGAAGAGGAAGAATAAGAAGAAGAAGAGGAAGAAGGAGAAATAATAGAGAAAACAAGACATCTAACGCAAACTGATGACACATTTTACAAAAGTAATCATCGTTTCTTTATTTAAAAAGAAAATACAAAAGATGTTAGTGCCAAAAAGAGCACAGAGAAACACAAGGAAAACCAGGACAGCTTACGCAAGTTAACTATTGATTTGATATTTTACACCAGTCTTTACACATCCAGCGAACAAGCTAAGAGGTGAGACTAAAACCTCTAGCTGTATTATCTTATTCCAGCAAATACTTACCTTGTAAGTGCAGGAACACCGCGTCTCCGCCAACTATCCTAAACACAAAAAGGAGAAAAGTAAACACAGCAGAGAATGAAATCCAAAATATCCCTCCGTGTTTCACACACACCGAACTGCGCTAGGTTGTATTTACTTATCGGAAATGGAGGTGATTCTACGGTGAGCCGAGAGAGAAGGAGAGTGAGATGGGGAAAAGGCAGACAACAGTAATCTGTCTATCAGAAAACTAGGCTTTCGACTCAGGCGCCAGTTCTACAGCGCGCGTGTTGTGCGCGCGGTTGCCGGAGCAGACGGGCTGGTTTTCATAACTCTTCATCCTTAGAAGATGGTGTCAGAGAAATGCGACTGACAAATATGGTCGTGTCGTTCAAGATTTGTTCTTGTGTATCGATCGTTTAAATTATATGTCACTATCAATATATGTACTTTTAGTTTTTAGGCAAGAAAATATAGGTTTCTGAGCTCATTGTTGCTACAGAAAGATTCTTAAAATGCGACGGACAAAGAGTAATATAAATGCACATTTTCATCGACTTACGGTCGGTAGGACTTACCGCCATCCGCACTTCCTGACACGAAAATTAGTAAATAAAAAATGTAAATAAAGAAAGACTACCGGGTGCTTTCTTAATATCCTACCCCAAGCAGGGGAGATATAAGGTTACGGGATAGTGTAATATTTCAGGGGGTGGTAGACAAACTGTGGGACCTAGGCTGCACTCTCTCAGGAGACATAGGAGCGTTCGTGTTAGGGCCAGTTCTAGATGTTTTAGGGTCGTTAAAAGTACCAGAAAGCCAGGAAACCCAGTCTTCCCACTAAAATGTTGGACTGTCCTGTGACGTCATCTGGGGTAGGATTTTACGAAAGAACCGATTACCCTATTGGTAGGGTAAAAATATTCTTGGAACTGATGCTTGGAACGCGACAAGGTTTAATTATACCTATGAGGACGTATTTTGTGTTGTTTCTCCTCTTCTAGTTTACCCCATCTCGGGGACTCCGAGATTTCGTGCGGAGTTCCTGAGAAAATCCAATATTAGGGGGGGGGGGGGGGAGGGTTAGTCGGTGTTTATTTCACACTCTAACACCCCTATACTATTGGACTTTCCTAGAAACTCCCTACGAAATTTCAGATTCGCCGAGATGTGATGAAATAAAAATTTAAAAAACTGTTGGGGTTTTAGGTAAAATTGTTTACAAATCGTTGGCAAGGAAATAGTGCTGAAAATATAAATTAGACAAGAACATTTCAACTTCACACCTGTTAGTCGGAATTCGGTCGTAAGTCGAGGTGACCTAATATCTTTTAATGATCTGAACGTGAAGGAAGATTAGCTGGTAAACAGCATCTTGTCTCGGAAGCTGAAATATTTTGACCGCATTAAGCGCCACTGCGGACTGACCAGAATAATTAAAGGCATCGTACTAGGAAAGAGGGGCAGGGGCCGACCAACATGAAGATGGGCACAGAATATAAGTGACAGCTTGCGAAGAAAAGTGTTGAAGGCAGAAGCGCTGACGAGAGACTGAGCTTCTTTCGGGCAGACCGCGATGAGAGCGACGCTCTGCAAAGGACCCGCTACACAAGGATGATTTTTTTTTTACTTTATCTGTTGAGGATCTGCGATAGCGTTTCGGCTACACGCTCGCCTGCCAGAACGAAGGCCTTAGGTTCGAATCTCCATCTCCCATGTTTAGTCTCTGGGGCCCCATGTTAGGAGGAACAAGAACACACCCACAGCCAATTTACAAGTATGTCGTAGGAGACTACTAATTAGAGGTGTTTCAGTCAAGGTCTGAGTGCATCGGAGAGGCGAGTAATCAAGCAGTCTGCAAACAAATAAATCAGATCTGCAAAGCGACAATGTCAGCAAAAGTCACTTTTTGGAACAAGACCAAAGTCCATCTAAAGACATGACCGAACAACCAGAACTTTCAACTAGAGCTCACAGCCGGTCAATGCAAAGAAGAAGAAGAAAAGAAGTTGAAGAAGATGAAGAAGAAGAAGAAGAAGAAGAAGAAGAAGAAGAAGAAGAAGAAGAAGAAGAAGAAGAAGAAGAAGAAGAAGAAGAAGAAGAAGAAGAAGATGCAAAAGAAGAAGAAGAAAAAGAAGAAGAAGAAAAAGAAGAAGAAGATGAAGAAAAAGAAGAAGAAAAAGAAGATGAAGAAGAAGAATAAGAAAAAGAAGAAGAAGAAGAAGAAAAAGAAGATGAAGAAGAAGAAGATGAAGAAAAAGAAGAAAAAGAAGAAGAAGAAGAAGAAGAAGAAGAAGAAGAAGAAGAAATAGAAAAAAAAAGAAGAGGAAGAAGAAGAAAAAGAAGAAGAAGGAAGAAAAAGAGGAAGAAGAAGAAGAAGAAGAAGAAGAAGAAGAAGAAGAAGAAGAAGAAGAAGAAGAAGAAGAAGAAGAAGAAGAAGAAGAAGAAGAGGAAGAAAAAGAAAAAGAAGGAAGAAGAAGAAGAAGAGGAAGAAGAAGAAGAAGGAGAAGAAGAAGAAGAAGGAGAAGAAGAAAAAGAAGAAGAAGGAAGAAGAAGAAGAGGAAGGAGAAGAAGAAGAAGAAGAAGAAGAAGAAGAAGAAGAAGAAGAAGAAGAAGAAGAAGAAGAAGAAGAAGAAGAAGAGAAAGAAGAAAAAGAAGAAGAGGAAGAAAAAGAAGAAGAAGAGGAGGAAAAAAGAAGAAATAGAAGAAGAGGAAGAATTAGGAGGAGGGGGATGAAGAGCAGAAGAGGAGGAAGAAAAATCCTCAACAAAATGCCTTGTTTTCAAAAGTAACCTGAACTTCCGGATCAGTCTAGCTCAAAATAGTCACCAGGCAATATCGTGGAAAGTAAAGGCTGTCGACAAGATGTTGAACACATCACCCACGGAAATCCAGTTCGTCTATAGGAACACTGTGAGTCTAACAACATATGCACTATGCGCCTCAGGTGTGCAAAGGGACCCTTTAATTATATTGCATATAGCCCCAATGGTCGGCTCTGTGGCTAAGTCGATGCGAACGCTTCGTAATGCCGGGATGCCGAGTTCGATCCGAGCTGTTGGCCATGCGCCCTGCGTTGGTTTCAACAGTGGTATCAAGAAAGCCGACCGTCCAGGGGCAATGGCAAACTACTGGACGTCAATTTGCCTAGAAATACCACACAACAGCCAGGGGCCGTTGGTGTTGGTTCTGCAACGTCATGTAAAAGATACACAACTAACCTATAACCCCAATTAGAAGACCAAGTTAGTGGTCTCATACGACATGCTTGTGGGGGGGGGGGGGGCGGTAAGTCTATTCCTGTTTTTCCTTATTGTGAGTTCAGATCACAAACAAACAAAGAAATGCATGACCACACAAAACACAAAACAACACAGAAAACAAATTGCACCCCTGAATGTCTTCAACATTTTTATTTAAAGTATTACGGAGCATTGACCAGAACCGTGAATGCGGCAGTTCTCGCTAGCAAACATGAGAACGTGCTCAGTAAACACAGATGACGCACATTGAGCTATTCAATGACACTTCTGTGATGAGGCCTTAATCTCTTTCCCTGTGCGACTCTTGTATCAATATCCGAACGAACAAACCAACAAAATTTATTTTCAAAAGGTTACAAATTGGGCACGCAGGTCTATCTTATATTTAGCCCTTGCAAGCACCCATCTTTCTGCATGTTATCAATTATGCATGTTATGTTTATATAAAAACATACATAAATGAATAATGCATACACATGTCATGTATACAAAATCATACAGACTCCGAAAATACACGAACATATTTCTTTTAAATGCCCATACATACACAGACACAAGCACACCCACAGTATACATAGCACACACACACACACACACTCATACATACACCCTGATACAAATACATACAAGCACTCATGCTGATACAGACACATACAAGAACCCACACTCATGCGTACACACCATGCACTGAAATTCACACACACACACACACACACACACACACACACACACAGTCATATATATATATATATGTATATATATATATTTATATATATATATATATACACACACAAGTACACAGTTATCTTTATACACACAAGCACTCATACATACACAAGCACACATCAATACACAAACATAAATCCACACATATACACTCTCATGCATGCATACACAGATATACATTCACACAAACACTGACACTCAAATATCCATATACATACACTCATGCATATAAATGCATTCATACATACACACCCAACCAAACCCATATCTATCCGAAAACACGAAAATAGTGGTTTTAAAAATAAATAGTAGTCTGCAACTTGGAGCTTGTGGGGCGAGGGGGGGGGGAATGGGGGGGGGGGGGGAGGGTGCGTTAGGAAATGTCAAAAAACTCATCTAGACCACTGATTGAGACCACTGATTGAGACTACTGATTGAGACTACTGATTAAGACCACTGACTGAGACTACTAATTGCTACCACTGATTGAGACCACTGATTGAGACCACTAATTTAGACCACTGGTTCAGACCACTGATTTAGACCACTGATTGAGACCACTAAATTAGACCACTGATTGAGACCACTAATTTAGACCACTGATTGAGACCACTAATTTAGACCACTGATTTAGACCACTAATTTAGACCACTGATTTAGACCACAAATTGAGACCACTAATTTAGAACACTGATTTAGACCACTGATTGAGACCACTAATTTAGACCACTGATTTAGACCACTGATTGAGACCACTGATTTAGACCACTGATTGAGACCACTAATTTAGATCACTGATTTAGACCACTGATTGAGACCACTAATTTAGACTACTGATTGAGACCACTAATTTAGACCACTGATTTAGACCACTGATTGAGACCACTGATTTAGACCACTAATTCAGACCACTGATTCAGACCACTGATTGAGACCACTAATTTAGACCACTGATTGTGTAATTTAACCTCGAGAAGGACACTTCACGTTTGTGGAATCTCACAAAAAGCCTGAATGGAGACAAGACAGAAAAAGCCAGAGCTGTACTCCACTCAGACGACAGACCTGTTACTGACAAGGTAGCAGCAGATGTGCTAGCTGAAACACACCAGAAGGAAACTGAGGTTCATATTCCCATGCAAAGAATAAAAGAAGTACGAAACCAGACCAAGACTGTTCTAGCAGACTCTAACACAAAAACAACCGAGGCCTGCATGTTAAAAAAGTTAACTATGTAAGAGCTGGAAGTTGGAATTGGAGAGTTGAAAATGAAGAAAGCACCAGGGGCTGACGGCACTACAAACGAATTTCTCTCTCATCTTGGACCTGCTGCCAAGAAGTTTTTTCTCTGCATTTACAACCAGAGCTGGAAAAAAGGGGTAGTACCGTCAGCCTGGAAGGAAGCCCTCATCCAGCCTATCCTTGAAAAGGGTGGAGACAGAAGAGACCAAACAAAGCTACAGACCCATCAGCCTTCTTAGTTGTGTAGGAAAATTGATGGAGAAATTAGTAAATAAAAGACCGGAAAAATGGAGGATTGGCATCTTGGACAAAACGGTGGGCTTGTCATGGAAGCTTAATGTTGAAATAAGAATCAACATTTGTAGCACTCGGGACGCTATTATCAGCGCTCCGTCACCATCTCCAGCAGCAAGCGAAGAGTTAAAATTACGAAAGCACCAGTAGCTGTGTGATTATATATGTCTCGCCTTTCCCTTGAATGTTGAGCTTTACCTCCCATGACATTACTTAGTGCCTACTCAAGGATGACTGAATTCAGAAGCCAATTAAAAAAAAAAGGTCTATTCAGATGTGGATTTAAACTCCAGACCTATACACACTGGGGTACTTGGGAGTGGGGACAGCCGGCATACGGATATTTTAAGGCGGAAAGGGTTGGGTAGTGCTTTAAGAGCTAAGACTGTTTTCAGTGAGTAATAATAAAAACCACCATAAAGCAAAGTAAAGGAACATCTTAAACGTCTTCAAGCGTATTGAGCATATAGAGCTAGACCTGCATGTTATAGACCAATCGGCCCTCTGTAGGTGATGTGGTCAACATTACGTAGGCCGCCTTTACTTCACAGGCCGTTACCTGGCATTCATTTAAAGCCGGATCGCCCTGGGAGCCAAGGTCCTTTTAGAAAAGAGACCGGCTCCGCAAGGACCTGACCCCACGACCATCGGATCCACAGTTGAGCGTCTAGCCGGTACACCATGGCAGCTCCCGATAATAATAATAAAAATAATAATAATATTAATAATGGACTGAAGGGCAAACAAATGTATCTGATATAATATTAAAAAGTAACAAAACCCTCTTAAAAAGAGAACTTATATACATGGTTATAGTGACCGCTAGCCCTCTCATACATTTTGTTTCAGGCCCCCACGGGGGGGGGGGGGGGGGGGTAGTGTGCCTAATGTGTACAAACACACACACACAACACCACCACATACAGCAGTACAGTAAATTAATTAGATTCAGGGTAACACAAAGAAAGACGAGAAGGACGCCGCAGAAGGAAACGACTTTAACGGTTCTCGTGTTGTAGAAGATAATAAACCCACGGCTGGCTACAGCTATAAGGCAAAACAGGTCTACGGAAATGTCCGTTTTGTTAGGCCAGTCCACGGCCGGTCTGTGCTCACCACTGTTTTCGACTATATTTATAAACAAATTAAACTACAGCTTCATTACCTTACAACAATTTTTTTTAAATATTTTATGATTATGACTATTCTACTTTCCAATTACTTATTTATCTTCAAAATGATAATTCACTCAATAATATATATTGCAAGTTAATTAAACTTAATTTGAGTATACATTTACATAATAACAATGGTGAGCACAGACCGGCCTAGCCAAACGGGAATTTCCGTAGACCTGGTCGGCCATACTGTTGCAGCTGACCGTGGTTATACCCTACGGATTCCAAAAAGCTATCAAATTCCTGTGAGGTCAGCGATCGCCGGTGACTAAGGCTGTGTAGTCGACACGGTTATGCCATCTTTTCTTCTGCCCTGGACCGGATGTAGAGTCTCCTGAAACAGCGATGGACGCAACCATGATGAAACTCGCATATTGCATCATCATCATCATCATCACCATCAAGATCATGATCATCATCTTCTTCATCTTCTTCTTCTTCTTCTTCTTCTTCTTCTTCTTCTTCTTCTTCTTCTTCTTTTTCTTCTTCTTCTTCTTCTTCTTCTTCTTCGCATTTACCGGCTGAAAAGTTCTGCTTGTTTGTCCCCCACAGTCTTGAGTCTTATTTGATAACCTAAGCATTACGTGCACATCTGTTCAACAGATTTGACTTAACTGTATGCAGTGTGTTGGTTCTTTGCCCCTCAGGCAGATGCACTCCGATTTCGATGGAAGCCCTCAATTAGTCTATTCTTATACGACATGCTTGTTGGAAGGAAAAAAAGGAGGGGGGGGGGGCAGCGAGTCTATTTATGTTTTCCCCATAATGAGAACCAGTGACCCACAAGGGGATTGTCTCTGAAATGTTTAATTTCTTCCAGACTGCCTTCATCTAGGTACAGAGTCGACATCACAGCATTCAGGGCAAGCCCACTTTAGCACCGTCTCCCGTCCATCGAGCCAAGGAGGAATCTTTATACTGATGGTTAATGACACCCGGTGACACAAAGTGCCACCACTCGGATGAGGATCACCCGTCGAGAGGTCCCAGAAACATCGTTCAACCGTTAGGATATATTAGGGCCCCCAGCAACAACCAGGGTATTTCTTCAAAATAACGAAAAATTCGTCCTACACAGGGACGGGGATTATAATTGATAGTATACTGATGGTACTCGTTGTCATCTGGTTAACTACTCGTCTTACCTTGTGCCCGAGTTGCAAGTGGCGTTCAGAGCCCACAGACACTCCCCGCTGTATGATGATTCACTCCAGGTACGGGGTTTCAGTCTCTCCCATATTACTTGTTACCTTGTCACATTGCCTTGACAACAACTAGACTGTCATGCTTCTGCTTACCATAAAGTGGTCTTCTTCTTCTTCCTCTTCTTCCTCCTCTTCTTCTTCTTCTTTCTCCTTTTCCTCTTCTTCTTCTTCTTCTTCTTTCTCCTCCTCTTTTTCTTCTTCCTCCTCTTCTTCTTTCTCCTCCTCCTCTTCTTCTTCTTCTTCTTCTTCCTCCTCTTCTTCTTCTTCTTTTTCCTCTTCTTCTTCTTCTTCTTCTTCTTCTTCTTCTTCTTCTTCTTCTTCTTCCTCCTCTTCTTCTTCTTTCTCCTCCTCCTCTTCTTCTTCTTCTTCTTCTTCTTCTTCTTCTTCTTCTTCTTCTTCTTCTTCTTCTTCTTCTTCTTCTTCTTCTTCTTCTTCTTCTTCTTCTTCTTCTTCTTCTTCTTCTTCTTCTTCTTCTTCTTCCTCTCTTCTTCTTCCTCCTCCTCCTCTTCTTCTTTCTCCTCCTCCTCTTCTTCTTTTTCTTTCTCCTCCTCCTCTTCTTCTGCTTCTTCTTTTTCTTCTTCTTCTTCTTCTTCTTCGCGTTTAACGGCTGTAAACTCTAGCGGAAAGTTCTGGTTGTACGTCCACTTCTTGACTCTAGCCCTATTCCAGAAACGGAGTGTTGCGTGGACACCCATTTTACATAAAAGACTCATTTGCATGCAGACTGTTTGTTTCCTGCCTCTCATGCTAATGTACAGTTTCGAAGGGGGCTCCTAATTAGTCGACTCTTACGACACGGTTTTGGGCAGGCAGTGGGTCTATTCTTTCCCCCCCCCCACACAATGGGACCCCGAAACCCACTCGAGGGCCAAAGTGGTTCAGAACCATCCAGTATATTTGCCTATTCGATGATGATAGTGATGAAACAGACATTTAACAAACAACACATTGAAAATAACTAATCGTGTTAAACAGACATTTAACCAACATATAACACATTGAAACTATAGAACTAATAGTGTTAAACAGACATTTAACCAACATATAACACATTGAAACTATAGAACTAATCGTGTTAAACAGACATTTAACCAACATATAACACATTGAAACTATAGAACTAATAGTGTTAAACAGACATTTAACCAACATATAACACATAGAAACTATAGAACTAATAATGTTAAACAGACATTTAACCAACATATAACACATTGAAACTATAGAACTAAAAGTGTTAAACAGACATTTAACCAACATATAACACATTGAAACTATAGAACTAAAAGTGTTAAACAGACCGCACTCACCTGGCGACACCAGAATCCAAGCTGTATCTGGGCAACGCGCGACCCGAGGACGCCACAATGTCGGCCATGTCCAAGATGTCGCGGATGACGTCGTTTGGGTGCTCGCCGGCTCGTCTCAATCTGTTGGCCAGGTCCCTGGAACCACACGGAGACAGAATGAAGCTTGGAAACATTGTCTAACGCCCAGGAGTCTGTGTCATTGAATGATCTTTTGGGAATGACACATGTTCTTAACGGTGTTTTTCCGTGGTGACTTTAACTAATGCGGACACAAGCAATGCATTGCCTAATTTATTGCTAGGTATATTTCGGATATCAACATATGATTTGAAAAAAAAAGGATACAAGTCTTACCACATGACAAGAAAAAGCAAACTGAAATTTTCATGTTATCTCAGGATAGACAAGACCTGTATCCTTGGTTGGCCTCTGGTCTAGGAGAGACGCTCCAGCAAGCGGACGGACTAAACACTCCTCTTCTGATCCGCGGCCGCGTCTGCAGCATGCTTCATTCCGAATGTATTGTTGGTACCTTCTTTATGTAACAGTACCCGCCATCTTTCTCTATTTTTCGCTTTGTGAATAAGTGCTCTAATGCCGCGTTTCCATCACATATTTCAGTGGGCAAAGTTTGATTGGTGGTGCCACATATTTATATTCTCCCTGCGTTAACCGACCATTTTCTTAAAGGATCACAGTGCCGCCCAGCAAAACATCTTTGCGTATAGGAATAGTTACTTTAAACCGAGTATGCCGGAAATGGCTGGCTGGTGAGACAGTGTCAGCGGTGCAAGAGCTGATTAATGGAAATTCACGGCCAGATGTCATAATATATACAGATGAGTCTGTGGCGAGAGGCAAGAAGAGTGGATAGCGTTTATTGCGCGCGCGCGCGCACACACACACACACACACACACACACACACACACACACACACACACACACACACACGCACGCACGCACGCACGCACGCACGCACGCACGCACGCACGCACACACGCACACACACACACACAAAGCGAACGTCCCTACATCGAGTATGAGAATGGAGGTGAAGGCATTAACGACAACTTTCCGGTGGATAGAAAGTAGCCCAGTCCGACATGTAATTGTAACGGACTCATTGAGCATACATCTGAAAACTGAAACTGGCGTCTTATCGCGCAGAGCTGATTGTATCATTTGACAAGACTCACATCCGGAGCATGTTATTGACTTTTCTCTCTAAAACATTCAGGTGTGCGAGATAACAAGCAGGGTGAGGATTGTCTGCTGCCGCTCCGCTGGACGGTCAGCTACTATATGATAAAGCAGACGTGGTAAAAGCTCTCTGGAAAAAAAAATGGCAAGTGCAATAGAAAAGATAGACAATCCATACACTGAGAGACTAATGCAACGACGGGTGTGTAGAAGTTCTGGACGATACACAACTTTGAGGGGGAAACATAGGCGGACTTTTAATCAGATTGCAACTGTTACTTTTAGCCTGTCAACTCTTCGTTAGCTACTGGAGAAGGCGACGGAGCACGTGTGGGAATGTCCCGATTGCATTAATTATTTTAACTAGCTTACAGTGTACGCTGAGCTAGAAGAGGACAAGGTGCGCTCGCTGCCGTAAGAATGTTTACTTGGAGGTATAAATGTTTACCAAATGTTTACCAAATGTTTACCTGTCGGTAAGAATGTTTCCCAAATGTTTACCTGTAGTAATGAGTGTCTATCAAATGGGTTCCTGTAGACAAGAGAGCATACCAAACTTTTACCTACATGCAAGAATGTTTACCAACTGTTTACCTATAGGGAAGAATGTTTACCTAATGTTTACCTGTATGTGACTTTATTTGCCCTGTACTTGAACAAGAAGCTCTCCATGCCGATCTCGTCATCTCCCTGGCAGAAAGAAACATGACCAACCCGTCAGCAAACATGTCACTAGAAAATGTGAACCTTCCTTCACGGGTGGGAGTGGACGTGGTGCAGCGGCTGAGCGCTCGCCTGCGGATCCCAGGGGCGTTTTGTTCAGGTCCTGACAGAGCCAGACTATTTAAAAAAAAAATGACCATGGCTCCTAGCTTGACTCAACCAGAAATATGTACCAGGTACGTCCCGGGAAGTAAAAGTGGCCGGCGTAATGTTGACCACATCCCCTCCCCTCCCCCATCGAGTGCCGATGGGTCTATAAAATATAGGTCTAGCCCTATATGCCCAATACGCCAGAAGGCGAAGAAAGGCTTCTTTGCCAGACGGCCGTGACGATGTCCAGCCCTGTCAGCGACGGAGGGCCGATCGTTCTGATCAAATATGGCTCCAGCACCATATGCCACATATTTTACTGGGTTTAGAGGAGTCATCGGTCTGAATAAATATGGCTCCAGCACCATATACCAGAAATATATTTCACTGGCTTTATAGGGGTCCTTTACTGTTTAGTTACCTACAACAGATAGCAGACTGGGGCCGCTATAGTGCAGTAGCCAAACGTTCGTTCGCGGACCTGAAAGTCGTGGTTCAAATCCGCAAGGGATTTTGAAAAACTGACATTGTTTCCCAAGTCGAAGGAGTCTAAAACAGGTATCATGAATTGTCTAGGGAAACAAAGGCAGCCAGCTTGATTTTGACCATACCACCCTCCGAGTAGTGATCCGTTAATAAAAATATGGGTCTAGAATCATATAGTTAATAAGCTACTTGTATGGGTTGAAAGTTATAATTATAACATACTTAAAACTTTATAAACTGGGCTCCTGATAGATAAAGGCTACAGTTAATATATCCTTGACTTTAAATATTGTCATTGAGCGAAACTGTATTAATACAGCACAAAAGTCTAAATAGTATCACTAAGATAAAAACTATTCAGAGAAAGACCATTAAGAGAAAGACCACTAAGAGAAAGACTCCTAAGATAAAGACCATAAGAGAAAGACTACAAAGAGAAAGACCGCTAAGAGAAAATCCACTACGATAAAGACTACTGAGAGAAAGACCACTAAGAAAAAGACTATTAAAAAAGGAAAGCTAAGATAAAACAGTTAAGAAAAAGAGAACTTTGAGAAAGACCACTAAGATAAAAACTATTTAGAGAAAGACCACTAAGAGAAAGACCATTCAGAGAAAGACCACTAAGAGAAAGACCACTAAGAGAAAGACCACTTTGAGAAATACCTCTAAGATAAAAACACATAAGAGAATGACCACTGAGAGAAACATAACTAAGAAAAAGACCACCAAGAGAAAAACCACTAAGAGAAAGACCATTTGATCTCCAGATAAGTCTTTTCAGAGAACAAATGATCAACCTTACCTCTTCTATAGCCGTGTTGAGGTCCAGCTGGCCAAAGTATTTGACAAGCTTCATTCTCTCGTTGGGTTTCAACCTGGTTACAAGTGCCAGTGGATCGTCTCTGTGAGACAGACATCAGAGGTAGATGAGACAGACATCAGAATTAGGTGAGAAAGACATCAAGGATAGTTGAGACAGACATCAGAGGTAGGTGACACAGACAGAGGTAGGAGAGACAGACATCAGGGTTAGGTGAGACAGACATCAGAGGTAGGTAAGACATACATCAGGGATAGGTGAGACAGACATCAGAGGTAGGTGAGACAGACATCAGAGGTAGGCGAGACAGACATAAGAGGTAGGTGAGACATACATCAGAGGTAGGCGAGACAGAGGTAGGTGTGACAGGCATTAGAGGTAGGAAACACTGACAACGCTAGTACAATCTTGTATGTCCGTCTATTTATTTATCTGTGTCTTTTGCCAAGGCGTTGCCAACGCGCTTGGTAAAACTGAGGTGCCGAGTTCAATTCCAGCTGCCGGAGGATTGGGCAGCAGTTCATCCTGCGCTGGTTTCGACAGTGATATCAGGAACCGACCCATTAGAGGCATGGCAAGTCACTGAACGTAACATTCTCTGGTAAAATCCCATACCATGGTTCTGCAACATTCATGTACAATAAGTTGCCTGTAATGACTAGCTCAAGTACTGTCTGGCCTAATCTTCAGCCCTCTACCTGTGAGCCCAGGGCGCTATTACCTAGGCATTCAAGTCCCGTAAGCCTCTCTAACATTTGTATGGGGTGGCAAAAAATTTTGGTGGGGGGCGGGGCCACGTTCAACATGTTTGTCTAGATTTCTTCTTTTTACTTAGACATAACACACCATGTGTTACGTTGACAGACAGACAGACAGACAGACAGACAGATAGCTAGCTAGCTGGATGGATGGATGGATGGATGGATAAATGGATGGATGGATGGATGGATGGATGGATGGATGGATGGATGGATGGATGGATGGATGGATAGATAGATAGATAGAGAGAGAGAGAGAGAGATAGATAGATAGATAGATAGATAGATAGATAGATAGATAGATAGATAGATAGATAGATAGATAGATAGATAGATAGATAGATAGATAGATAGATAGATAGATAGATAGATAGATAGATAGATAGATAGATAGATAGATAGATAGATAGATAGATAGATAGATAGATAGATAGATAGATAGATAGATAGATAGATAGATAGATAGATAGATAGATAGATAGATAGATAGATAGATAGATAGATAGATAGATAGATAGATAGATAGATAGATAGATAGATAGATAGATAGATAGATAGATAGATAGATAGACAGATAGATAGACATATAGATAGAAAGAAAGATAAAGAGGGTGCTCAGATGGATCGGTTGAGAGATAGATGAATGAGTGGATTAACGGATGGATTAACGGGTGGATTAACGGATGGATTAACGGACTGATGGACTAGAAGGGTGGAGTAACTGTATTATAGTGGTAATATGCCTGACCCCCTCCCCCCTCTTTCCCCCTCATTTTGCTTCCCTTTAGATTTCCAACAATGACACAATGACGAAGAAACGACAACAAGATTCAAACGTTGGATGTGAACTCTTGACCTACTTCAGCTTAGTAATAATCTTCTCGCACTTGACACAATGACGAAGAAACGACAACAAGATTGAAACGTCGGATATGAACTTTTGACCTACTTCAGCTTTGTAATAATCTTCTCGCAACTGACACAATGACGAAGAAACAACAAGATTGAAACGTCGGATATGAACTCTTGACCTACTTCAGCTTTGTAATAATCTCCTCGCACTTGTACGACTGCTTGCTGTACGTCATGGCACTTCCGTATCGAATATCAATGTTCTTCTCCAGAAACAGCAGATCGATCAGAGGCATTGTCGTGGCCTCCACTGTTTGGTAGGGCTGGCAGAGGGACCAAGTGCAAAAACATGAGACCTAAATCTGAGTAAAAGGCGCCTGTGTATCTCCTTCGGTCCCATACGAGGCAACATGTATGCCAATCTTATGTCTATACGCATCTACTTAACACATGGTGCGTTCAAAGCAATGTTTTCCAGTTTTGAATTTGAACAAAGAAGACACAAACAATAGATTGCACAATTCATTGCCTGGTATATTTCACCATATCTTGCCAGGTGCATACTACAGTACCAATTGATTAAAATGAAGCAAACAAAAGCGACTACATTTAAAAACTAATTATTGAGATTTGTGAAAGTGACAGATATAAATCGGCTTAGTCCAGAATTATGCAGACAACAAGACATGCTCTTCACCTTGCGTTTACCATTGCGAAACCGACAGTTTCTGGAATATAGCTGACTTTGTTTTTCAGTTTTAAGGAGACTTTGTTTTTCAGTTTTAAGGATTCATTTATTTGCTTCATTTGAATCAACTGTGACTGTAGTATGCACCTGGCGAGCTACAGTGAAATATGCCAGGCAATAAAATGTGCAATCTAGTACAAGGTGTCTTATTGCTTATTACATGTTTAGTCTGAGTATGCAATAGAAATCTGGACACATATTTCAAGTGCAGCACCGTGTATGCAGTATCCCAGAAAGTCATAGGCTGGTGGCCTTTTCATTGTGATTATTGTACCAAACTGGGTTTCTATTTTGAAACTAACTGGGACTGAAAGAGATATTCGTTATCAAAGGCATGTCGGTTTGGGTAGCCAATTCTCTTTCTCGCTCTTGCTATCCTGAAGAAGTTTTTGTTTTAATTTACTGGAAAGTGCGACGATACTGAATAGGGTAGTTTGACCCATGAGCCGTCCTCTTTGAAATAATGGAATCCGAACACTTCTTGGAGATTGAACTAGGCCCAATATCTTGGGCAGTAACCACACCAACTGTCTGTCTAGTGAGTTTATGCCACCTTAAATTAGTTAGTAATATTCAAATTATCATCATCGTCAATAACTATATGGGGTGTGTGTTACATTTATGCAGACATGCGTGTCTATCCCACACTCATTTTACATATTCTATTTTATGAACATGACATGCTTTGTTCATTAAAAATATACAATGGAAGTGTCGCATGACAGCCCACACCCCTCTAGTCATGGACCTGGCCATTTCTTGTCACCTCTATGCAAATTAGGCACTTTCAAATCTTGGAATTTCCTCTATAGGTATATAGTCTTTATAGAGTGCCTTTGAGTTCATTAGGGAAAACACTAACAAAATCACGAGACACTAGCATTATGTGACAGGAAGTTAGTTGGGTTATCACCATTGCACTCCTGACATGTCCATAGGTGCTGTGATTCTCCCCTCTGTATGAACCCCAACGTCCGATGGCTAATAGTAACAGTTTTATGTTGATTAACACGTCTTCTGGCGTGTCTGGTGTGCGTCTCGTTTTTTGCTATGCCGATCTTAATTCCCAAGTCTGCCATTCTGGCAAGTGATGTGGATTCACTGCCCCCAAAGTCCTCTATCCTTCCCATTTCTCTGAGGGCTTTAATTATATCAGCATGATCCATAGGCTGACCGTCGGTAGTGATAGCGGATCCAGCTAATCATTCAGCTCTTTCATTTCCATCGACGCCTGCGTGTCCAGGAACAAAAATAAAGGTGACTCCACGCACAGTGTTGTGAAAGATGAGGGCTTGAAACGGCTGAATGTAAGACTGACCTGCACGCTTATTTCATGGACCAATTTAGTATCTCTGAACTTCTTCACAAGGAAATAGTTATGGCTTTTAAGGCTAAAAACATGGATACTTAAGCGACTAAAGTTGCAACTGATTTGTACTAAAAGGATTCATTTTTTTTTTAAAGATTCTGTCCACGACTCACATCCGTCGTACATTGCTACAAGAATATATTACTATTACAAGAACCATCTCCCACGCCTTATGGTATATTGGGTATAGAGTGTGCTAGATCTATATTTTATAGATCAATCACCACTTGGCCACCGCCGACCGCCTTTACTTTCCAGGACCGTACCTAGTACCCATTCAAGACCAGGTTGACCTGGGGGCCAAAGTTATTTATTTAAAGAAGTCCGACTTCTTTCGGATTTGAATCCACGACCTCTGGATCCACAGGCAAGCTCCTAGCCTCTACACCGCTATGGCTCCAAATATGTTACTATGTAAGTAAAGTTCCCTTTTCACGCCTTTCGGCGCATCAGGCATATGGGCAGAGCGTCCCATATTTTTACAGACCATCAGCACTCTGTGGGTAATGTGGTCAGACTCACCCCAAAATCGACTCTATGTATGGCTGTGGTTGTCCACTTGTAGAGTTCTTTCAGAAATGTCGTGATGTCACTCATCAGAAACGGGTTGTGACGCAACTGCAGCCAGATCAGAGAAACAAATGTGACAGGTTATGAACTCATAGAACATTTAGGGCTCTTAAACGATCAACGATCTGACTAATCTTCACAGAGCAGTGTACTCACACCCTGACAACCTACAATATTGGTTGAAGGTCACTCACACGTGTGAATGGGGAAATACTAGGGGGAGACTACCATGCGACACGAGGGGGAGACTACCACGCTTTTTTTCTCTCTCTCTCTCTGCTCAGAAACTCCATAAGAAGATTGATTGATTGATCGATCCGTTTGGTTGATTGTCTGCTTTCTTCGAAGTCTGAAGAACTGATTGATAGGTTGACTGGATCGTTCGCTCGTTTTCTGGCTGGTTGTTTGTTTGGATAAATTGATCTGCTTGACTGGTTGCTTGGCTATGGATTCAGTCAACCCCAGCTGCCAAATTTTCTATGAGATGTGGATTGGAGGCTGCTGGTCACCGGCTCTATGCGAGTCAACAAAAATCATTCAGTGGTAAACAGTGTGCAGCTCTGCTTAGGACATGCAATGCGTGTTCATCCATAATCATCTTCACTATCATCAGCAGCAGCAGCAGCAGCATCGTCATCATGATGGTTAAAGGAAATTCCTGTGCCACGTATACAAACAGCCAGCAAGCCAATCAACCAGTTAGCCAGTTAATCAACCAGTCAGCCAATAAACCAGTCAGTCTACCAACCAGTCAGTCAGTTAACCAGCCCGTTAGAAGGCCAACCAGTCAGCTAGTCAACCAGTCAGCCATCCAGCCAGTCAGTAAGCCAACCAGTCAGTTAGTCAGCCAATCGGTCAGTGAACCAATAAGCCAACTAGCCAGTCAGTCAGCCAACGAACCAGTCAGTCAGCCAGTAAGCCAACTAACCAGTCAGTAAGTAAGCCAACCAGCCAGTAAGTCAACCAGCCAGTAAGTCAGCTAGTCAGTCGCCCAGTGAGTAAGCCAACCAGCCAGTCAGTCAGCCAGTAAGCAACCAGCCAGTCAGTCAGCCAGTAAGCCAACCAGCCAGTCAGTCAGCCAGTAAGCCAAACAGCAAATCAGTCAGCCAGTAAGCCAAACAGCCAGTCAGTCAGCCAGTAAGCCAAACAGCCAGTCTGTCAGCCAGTAAGTCAACCAGCCAGTCTGTAAGCCAGTAAGCTAACCAGCCAGTAAGTCAAACAGCCGGTGAGTCAGCCAGTAAGTCAAACAGCCAGTGAGTCAGCCAATAAGTCAAACAGCCAGTAAGTCAAACAGCCAGTAAGTCAAACAGCCAGTCATTCAGCCAGTAAGCCAACCAACTAGCCAGTCAGCCAATAAGCCAACCAGTCAGCCAACTAAGTGTCTACTGACTACTTACCTCAAGACGTCGGAGTGTGGTGTTTTTCTTCAGCGCTGGGAAGAACAGCTCCAGGTCAGATCCACTGATTCTGTGTTTGAGGCACACACAATTTTAGTATCACCATCATCCTCACAACCACTGTCTCACCACCACCACCACCATCATCCTCACAATCACTGTCACACCACCACCACCACTATCAGCATTTCACCCACAATTCCATTCAATAATCTCGTCAACATCCTACCCCCAACACAACACTGGTTTTTTTCGGGTTGTGTGCCGTATTCGCTACATCACAAATGAACTCCAACATTTACTACCACTTGCATGGTCTTTGCCGGCAATTTTCAACAGTTTGTCACTGTTCCCTTGACGACACGGCGCTAATAAATGAGTAAAAAATAACCAATTCGATCTGCTGTCAAATCGCCGGCAGCTGATTCCGAAATTCAGAATCATGAATCCATGTGTAAGTTCTTTGGTATTCAAGTTCTTTTTGGGGGTTGGGGGGGGGGGGAGGGGGAATTGACTTACTGCAGACCCTCCCCCCCCCCCCCCGAGTTCCGGTTAAAATGGACGCTAGACAGCGGCGCTGTTCGAAGCAGAGGCAAATTTTTTTGCTTCTGCCGGACGGTGGCCGAAGTATTTTTGCTCCATTTGTAGACTGGATATAGTTTTGTCGCCCAGCTTCTGAGTTGAATGCATGGCGTGACCCTGTGAGCTGCGGATTGCATTTGGAATGTATTTTCGACTGTGACCAACGTGGTGGTGTGAATTGTAGATTCAGAAAATGGCGCGATGCCTGCCGGGCAATGTTGGCGGTGCCTGTTTGTGGTTAAAATTGATCGCGTGGACAACTGCTGAACTGTTGGCGACAAGTTCTGCTATCATCATTGATGAACTGCATTTCTAATGTTGGACTGTTTGTGTTAGCACTTCGGATGGCTACCGTATGCTTTAATGCGAGTGTATGCTAGATATGCTGAGACAGCAGTCTGTCAATCTTTCCACAAGGGACTGGGATAAACATTCTGGGTGTTTTTCGTTGGCACAGGAGCGGAGCAAAGATGGGGCGACCCGTTGCAATGAAGCTGAAACTAAGACTACCAGACCAGACTACCTCCCCCCAATCTTTTCTAACAAACATGATGAAACTGGCTACTAATTAGGGGTGTTTCCTTCGAAGTCGGAGCGCATTCTGCATGAGAGGCGAAGCACCAACAGTCTGCATACAAAAAAAGCGAAATTTGTAAAAGGATATGTACTTGAAACTTAGGTTATTAAATACAGTCCTTTTGAACAACCATAACTTTCTATTAGAGTTTACCGCTGGTTAAAAATGACAACAAATGAATAAGAAAGAATATAACTTTTTATTAGAGTTTACCGCTGGTTAAAAATGACAACAAATGAATAAGAAAGAATATAACTTTTTATTAGAGTTTACTGATGGTTAAATTGACAACAAAGGAATAAGAAAGGATATAACTTTCTATTAGAGTTTACTGAAGGTTAAGCTGACAAAAAATGAATAAGAAAGGATATAACTTTCTATTAGAGTTTACCAATGTTTAAGCTGACAACAAGTGAATGAGAAAGGATATAACTTTCTATTAGAGTTTACCAATGTTTAAGCTGACAAGTGAATGAGAAAGGACGTAACTTTCTATTAGAGTTTACTAATGTTTAAGCTGACAACAAGTGAATGAGAAAGGATATAACTTTCTATTAGAGTTTACCAATGTTTAAGCTGACAACAAATGAATGAGAAAGGATATAACTTTCTATTAGAGTTTACCAGTGTTTAAGCTGACAACAAATGAATGAGAAAGGATATAACTTTCTATTAGAGTTTACCAATGTTTAAGCTGACAACAAGTGAATTAGAAAGGTTTATGACACTGCTCTCACAACCCTTTAGCCACACAATCGGGGATCTTTGTAGCTATGTGGTGAAGCCTTTTGCCTCGCGCTCGTAAAACGTGATTTCAATTCACGGATCACGTCGTTCACATCTGGATAACACAGTCTAGTGGTAAACCACAACACATCGTGCCAATCGCTGGTTTAAAAACAAATGCAGCAGCTGCAGCAGCAGCAAAAGAAGAAGAAGAAGAAGAAGTTAATTTTGCCATACCTGTTACCATTTAAATTGAAATAAATTAATGATGTATTCTTCTTTAGCATGGTGACCACCGCTTTAACTCCTTCGTTGCCGAGTCCATTCCAAGAAAAATTCAGCTTTTGAACGTTAGTGTTTTTCTAAGACGAAAGACATTTAATATAAAGGTAGATGAAGAGTTAACCTAACCTAGGCCATAAAATCATCAATGTAATGCTGGGAATTAGAATCTGTACTTTATTACCTCATTCAAAACCAGTGATGAGGGCGCTTATGCAATATTTTACTTTTTATTACAAATTCGCAACTCGGTTTACATCGAAAAGGACGCTTGCTGCATGCTTACACCACTCCTGCATAAACTATAAGGCATGAAAGCTACCAATTACTGGTACTATGAGGCTAGATGTGCGCGCATGCTTGCACCAGCAGTAAAAAAAAAAAAAAAACCACGAGGATGAAATATCACGTGATACCCGCTCCACTCTAATTTCTAGATGCTATCGCTTACATCCCTACCACCTTCCTCATGCGCAAATTAATTTTCCATTGCCACGCAGGTCGATTACTTTCATGTGTACATCGTTTTTCACTCGGCGGGAAATTCCCCATCATGTTTGCGGTTGGTTCCCCCATTGAACTCTTGATACACGTACTGTAAACATTTGTGTTTACAGACGCCGTTTAGGGAATACAGAACAAAGTTCGGATGTTTACGTGGCCATGATGCCAACATGTTGCTAAATATGTGATCAGCATAGAAATAATGTTGCCACATTAGCTCTGAGTGCATTTCTCATGTTATTTTCAGAACCAGAAGGGTTCCCATAGGTTTTCTGTTAGCGCAATTATTATCACTCGTCATTTTCAAAGGCTAACTTACGTAACATTTAATATCTGTGAAATGAGATGCCCGAGAAAAGCCGTCAACTTAACCATCCGTGACAAAGTAAGAAATGAAATTATTAGAAAGACTGTGGGAACAACACCATGTAGAGAGATCACTGAGAGATGGAAAATCAAATGGTTTGGTCATCTAGAAAGAATACAGCCAGTAGTAGTGATACACAGCCAGAGCAACTAACAACGCAGGTGCTACACATGAACAGATCAGAAGTGAAAGCAGAGGTCGCTCTAGAGGAAAATGGATTGACGACATAAAAAAGCTTCTACATTGACACGGAATGACAGTAGCCATTGCTGATCATTAGGCAATGGATAACAAGCTGTTCACCCCCCCCCCCCCCCAAGCCGCCTAACAGAAGTGGACACTGATGATGATTGTGGGGGAAAACTAGAATAGACCCACTGCCAGCCCCAAAACCTGTTGTTAATCGATGTCTTCGCATTACCCAGTATCTGGAAGAGGGCTAGAGTCCAGAAGTGGACGAACAACCATCACTTTCCGTCAAAGTTTACAACCGGTGAACGCGAAAAAGAAGAAGATGAAGCCTGTCAGGTTTTCCCCTCTCTGGTAGTATTCAATGGTACGCATTACCGGCACTTCTTTAAAGCCTCATTTCTTTTAGCGTTGCGAAGGAGCTTCGTGGTGCTGAAGGCCCGCCCTTAATAATTTAAAAAAAGAAGGGGGGGGGGGGGGGCGCAGGGGCCTTAAGGCCGCATGTTATGGCCCCTTTGCTACGTGCACACACAAAATTATATGAGGGAATCAAGTACACACACGAACACAGTGTGATTCGTTATTGTAATTCTATCAAAAACATTGGGAATCCTGGAATTCCCGGAAAAGTCCAATATGATAGGGGTGTTAGGGTTAGTCAGTGTTTATTCCAGACCGTAAAACCCCTGTAATATTGGACTTTCCGTAGAACTCTAGGATTTTCCGTGTTAGGGGAGAACTCATGGTGCACGTGCAGAAACAGTGAAAGGTACCATCACTTACCGAGAAACCCTTGAAGAATTTCTCAGCCCCGACGCACCTGATTCGGTTAGCGCTGATGTCAAGTTCAAGGATAGAGTTGTTTTCCACTGTCGATTAGAATATAAATAAACAGCAACAGCAGTAGAGGTAGCAATAACAGACTGACTGGCTCTTCCTCAATAGCAGACGATCGACCTTTAGATTTTGTGGAGAGAAAAAGAGAAGGAAGAGAGAGACAGAGAGAGACAGCCAGAGACGGAGATAGAGAGAGAAAGAGAGAGAGAGAGAGAGAGAGAGAGAGAGAGAGAGAGAGAGAGAGACAGACAGACAGAGAGGAGATATGAGTATTTCGAGGTTAGTGTGGCCTAAATCACATCAAACATAGTGACAATTTATAAACATCAGCATAGCAAGGCATGAGCGGCACACCAGAGGTACGAGAAGTCATACCGCCCAGCACAGGACTGGAACTATTACCCGCGAGACACTTACGTATAGGTTTTTTTTTGGGGAGGGGGGGGGGGAGGGGGAGTCTGATCGCTTTTTGGCACGTCCAGAGTGGCATGAAGAATAACCCACTTTCGTTTTAGCGTTCACCGTCTGTAAACTCCAGAGGAAAGTTCTGGTTGTTGGTCCACTTCTTCCAGAGCTTGAGTTTCTGGCTTATTTATATGCAGACTGTTGGTTCCTTACGTCTCAGGCAGATGCTTCCCGTGTGAATTCCAGGGCCATATTATAGAGAAAATGTGCACAGACTCAGTCAGCGCTGGATTCGATCCCAGCTGCGACATTGCGCCTTGCGTTGGTTTCGACAGTGATATCGTCCAGGTGCAATGGCAAACTACTGGACGATAATTTGCCTAGAAAAACCACCATGGCAAAAAAAAAAAAAAAAAAAAAAAAAAAAAATACTTTGGTTGGTTGGTTCTGCAAAGTCATGTGAAGGATAGGCAACTAACCTTTAACATTTTAAACAACAGGTTTGTTAGGGAGCAATGGATCTACCCCCCCCCCCCCCCACCCTTCTTCCCGGCTCCCAAGAATAGAGCCCCAGAACCTACAGGGGGATAATTAACCAAGTAATTACTCATAATCTGTGAAGGACGAACAACAAACAAGAAACACACGAGTCACCCACTGATCTACTTACTCATCATCTTGCCGAAGATGTCTCCTGACTTCTCCGTGAAGTTATTCCTGCTCATGTGTAGGTACAGCAGGATCTCACTCACCTGAAGACCCACAACCAAAATGTGCTCTTTAACAACTCAGCTAAGGGCAACACTAGTCGAGGGCAACACTAGTCAAGGGCAACACTAGTCGAGGGCAACACTAGTCGAGGGCACCACTAGTCGAGGGCTACACAAGTCGGAGCATTGGGACATCTCTACATGGTGTGGTCTAATGGCGTCTGTGACCTAGGAGTTAGAGCGCATTTTCATAATTCCGACGCTTTGCGATCCATTCAAATGCAGGCGAATTTGGGCATACGGCAGCTGTCAGACGTGCCAACACAGACAATCCGCCACTACAGCCTCAGGTCACCATCAACTAAAGCAACAGTTGCAATAAAAAAGTGCTCCAACCTATTGGTGTACTAGCCTGTCTACCATAAACATTGAAGAAGAAGAAGAAGAAGAAGAAGAAGAAGAAGAAGAAGAAGAAGAAGAAGAAGAAGAAGAAGAAGAAGAAGAAGAAGAAGAAGAAGAAGAAAGAAGAAGAAGAAGAGAAGAAAAGAAGAAGAAGAAGAAGAAAGAAGAAGAAGAAGAAAAGAAAAAGAAGAAGAAGAGAGAAGAAAAGAAGAAGAAAGAAGAAGAAGAAGAAGAAGAAGAAGAAGAAGAAGAAGAGAGAATAAGAAGAAGAAGACGAAAAAAGGAAAAAAAAAGAAGAACAAAAACAAGAAGGGAGGGGGGGGGGAGAAAAAGAAAAAGAAAGAAGAAGAAGAAGAAAGAAAAGAAGAAGAAAAGAAGAAGAGAAGAAGAAGAAGAAGAAGAAGAAGAAGAAGAAGAAGAAGAAGAAGAAGAAGAAGAAGAAGAAAGAAGAAGAAGAAGAAGAAGAAGAAGAAGAAGAAGAAGAAGAAGAAGAAAGAAAAAGAAAAGAAAAAAGAAGAAGAAGAAGAAGAAGAAGAAGAAGAAGAAGAAGAAGAAGAAGAAGAAGAAGAAGAAGAAGAAGAAGAAGAAGAAGAAGAAGAAGAAGAAGAAGAAGAAGAAGAAGAAGAAGAAGAAGAAGAAGAAGAAGAAGGAGGAGGAGGAGGAGGAGGAGAAGAAGAAGCAGAACAAAATGAAGAAAAAGAATCTGCTAAGAGGCCACCGACCTTGACGTATTCGGCCAACATGGGGGCGTCCTTGTCCCTCAGGTCGTTACCTGTAGCGAGTAGCAGGTGGGTTGCCTTGGCTTAGGGAAATAACTGGTATGATGATGATGAAAACGTCGACGCTGATGATGAGTGCCATTATAGATGGTGTCCAATACAACATAATACATACATACATACATACATACATACATACATACATACATACATACATACATACATACATACATACATACATACATACATACATACATACATACATACATACCTACCTACCTACCTACATACATACATACATACATACATACATACATACATACATACATACATACATACATACATACATACATACATACATACATACATACATACATACATACATACATACATACATACATACATACATACATACATACATACATACATACATAAATACATACATACAGACATACATACATACAGACATACATACATACATACAGACAGACAGACAGACAGACAGACAGACAGACAGACAGACAGACAGACAGACAGACAGACAGACAGACAGACAGACAGACAGACAGACAGACAGACAGACAGACGGTAGGAACGGACAGACAGACAGACAGACAGACAGACAGACAGACAGACAGACAGACAGACAGACAGACAGACAGACAGACAGACAGACAGACAGACAGACAGACAGACAGACAGACAGACAGACAGACAGACAGACAGACAGACAGACAGACAGACAGACAGACAGACGGTAGGAACGGACAGACAGACAGACAGACAGGACAGACAGACAGACAGACAGACAGACAGACAGAAGACAGACAGACAGACAGACAGACAGACAGACAGACAGACAGACAGACAGACAGACAGACAGACAGACAGACAGACAGACAGACAGACAGACAGACAGACAGACAGACAGACAGACAGACAGACAGACAGACAGACAGACATAGACAAACCAATCAGCATACTAGCATAAACACAATCACAACGTTAATAAGACCAGTCGTTTTATTTGGCTCTGAAACTCGGAGCACAAGTAAAAGTGATGAAGCCTTTTTACACATTTTCGAAAACCGTTTCGTACGACGAATCTTTGAACCCATCAGAGATGCAAACTGCAGGGAATGAAGAGTGAGAAGCAGTAAGGAAATTCATAATCTGTTTAAATCACCTTTTGTCACTGGCACCATGAGAGCTAATAGACTGAAATGGTTGGGGCATATTGAGAGAATGTCAGATGACAGAAGTGAAAACTGTTTACACAAGGGAGCTGAATGGTCGTAGACCACGAGGCAGACCAAGAAGACAATGGAGAGATAATATTCACACAGACCTGCAACTACTTGACACCAACTGAAAAAAAGAAGGCCAACCAGAGAGATGAGTGGAGGAGGATGATAGGTAGGTAGGTAGTTGTACCCCACCAGGACATCACACAAACGATAAACACCCGGTGACACAAAGTGCCACCATGCAGATGACGATCAACCGTGTAGAGGTCCCAGAAACCCCTTTCAGCCATTAGGCCATATCTATGTCCCGGCTCTATTCAGGGCCCCAGGCAGAAGCCAGGGTGGGGTTTTAAACAAATAATTGCACCCTATGGGGGGACAGCTGTGATAGATATACGTCCCCTCGTGGGATGCAATTTTTATCTGCAGCAATGAACCTCAAGGACTCGAAATGCTGATGATGAAGAAGAAGTGTACTATTGCTTACTGAACAGTGTTGACTGCCCCTCTTTACTTCCCATCATATTTCTTAGCAACCATTTTAGACGAGGCCAAACTCAGACCACACAACATCGGTCATGAGGCCTTGAACACAAGAACTTTGGGAAAGCAAGCAAGCGTCTAATAAGCGCACCGTCTAGCCCCCCCCCCCCCCACCCCCCCCCCCCAAAAAAAAACGGACAGAAATAAATAAAAGCAAAGTAAAGTACCCTTTTCCACACTTTAGGCGTATAGGGCATATAGGGCTAGACCTATATTTTTATAGACCAATCGGCATAGGATGCGTGATTTGGTCAGTATCACGCAGGCCGCCTTTACTTTCCCGGGACCTCACCCGGTACCCACTCAAGGCTGAGTCGACCTGGGAGCCAAGGTCATTTTTAAAAATAGTCCGGCTCCGGACAGAAATAAGGAAGACGATTATTGTATCTCTGATTCTCTGAGATGAGAAAGTGAATTCTCGAGAGCTAAATAAATGTTTTCCTGATCGGAAAGAGAATCGCGGACATTTGGGCGACTGATGAACAATAATGCAGGAAGCTGCGGAGATGTGGTCTATAGTTTGTTTATTGGACGGATCAACATCATGGCACACGGGTAGTAACCCATAAGTGCTCTATTCTACTTCTATGTCAAGCGTGAGTCCGAAAATTCTCAGCGCAGTGCACGAACTCCGTTACACCGGCGAGGATCCTCAAATACTTTGGGTAGATTTTATAACTCTAAATTTTTGCCCTGGCAGCGCCGTTAAGCTACTCTCTTCGATTTCCAACCGCCAAGGTATTTTTTTTACGTGCGCAACAATACATAGGGGCGTCCGATCTTACTACCCAGAGACCAGGGGAAATTACTAGAACACGTGAAAAAAATCCCAACATTCACCGGGGCTTGAACCCAGTACCTCCAGCATGAGGCGGACACCATACCTCGAGAACACTTAACCCCTTGGTTTATAGACGAATGATGATAATACCATGGACAGGTACAAAAGACTTATCTAGATGTCTTAGAAGAAACTGACTCACGAAGAGAACTGATTGCCTACAACAGAAAGAGACAACTTTCATTATTTCGTCATGTGATGAGAAGGAGAAAACTGGAGTCCATCGTGACAGTAGGAAAGGTGAAAGGGAGAAGAGGCAGAGGGAGACCGAAAGAAAAGAAACAGGGCAGACATCATGACATGGAGGATCTTTTGTATCAGAGTTGACTGAAGGTACGAGAGACAGAAGATTGTAGATATACATGACTACCAACGCCACACGGCATGGACTTTAGGAAGAAGACGAATGACGAGAAGAAGATGGTGGACGGATCAAAATGAAGATGCCTTGAACGAGAGACCCACGAATAGAACTGATAGACCACATGAAAAGGAGAGAATCCACATTCTTTGGTCATGTCATGAAAAGGAGAAATCTGGAGTACATCGTGACGGTGGCAAAGTTGGAGGGGTAAAAGAGACAAGAGGCACACCTTGAGAAAATTGGACAGTTTGACATCATGGTGTGGAAGAAAATATATGTCAGAACTGACTTGACAGTACACGAGCCAGAAAGTTATCAATAGACATGACCACCAACGACACACAACATGGACTATAAGAAGCAGCAGCAACAGTGAAGTGATCAGCGGTTGGTCGAGTGGTTGAGGTGTATGTCTCTCATGCAGGAGACCCAGGTTCGATCTTGGGTAATAAGTGACGATTTTTTTTCTCTCTCTCGGGGTTCAACAATAAAATCCCAAACCTGTCATTATCTTGGTACTGCGCTAACACCCTAGTTTACGACACCTCTACTTTTACACCACCCTAAAAGTTGTAATATACAGACAGAACCGAAGATAGACAGACTGACCGACAGACAAATTACCTGCAATATCCAGATATACCAAACGATCCTTCTGAATAATGGTTGTGAAAAAATTCTGCAATATTCTTCCCTTCAAATTGTTGTCTGCAAGAATCTGTGCACACCATTACGGTATCCGTAAAAATATATTACCCTTTCCCTTATATGTTACCCTTTCCCTTATATGTTACCCTTTCCCTTATGCGTCACCCTTTTCCTTATATGTTACCCTTTCCCTTATATGTTACCCTTTCCCTTATATGTTACTCTTTCCCTTATATGTTACCCTTTCCCTTATATGTTACCCTTTCCCTTATATGTTACCCTTTCCCTTATATGTTACCCTTTCCCTTATATGTTACCCTTTCACTTATATGTTACCCTTTCCCTTATATGTTACTCTTTCCCTTAGATGTTACTCTTTCACTTATATGTTACCCTTTCACTTATATGTTACCCTTTCCCTTATATGTTACTCTTTCACTTATATGTTACCCTTTCCCTTATATGTTACTCTTTCACTTATATGTTACCCTTTCACTTATATGTTACCCTTTCCCTTATATGTTACTCTTTCACTTATATGTTACCCTTTCACTTATATGTTACCCTTTCCCTTATATGTTACTCTTTCACTTATATGTTACTCTTTCCCATATATGTTACTCTTTCACTTATATGTTACCCTTTCACTTATATGTTACCCTTTCCCTTATATGTTACTCTTTCACTTATATGTTACCCTTTCCATTATATGTTACTCTTTCACTTATATGTTACCCTTTCCCTTATATGTTACTCTTTCACTTATATGTTACCCTTTCACTTATATGTTACCCTTTCCCTTATATGTTACTCTTTCACTTATATGTTACCCTTTCCCTTATATGTTACCCTTTCACTTATATGTTACCCTTTCCCTTATATGTTACTCTTTCCCTTATATGTTACTCTTTCACTTATATGTTACCCTTTCCCTTATATGTTACTCTTTCCCTTATATGTTACTCTTTCACTTATATGTTACCCTTTCCCTTATATGTTACCCTTTCCCTTATATGTTACTCTTTCCCTTATATGTTACCCTTTCCCTTATATGTTACTCTTTCACTTATATGTTACCCTTTCCCTTATATGTTACCCTTTCACTTATATGTTACCCTTTCCCTTATATGTTACTCTTTCCCTTATATGTTACTCTTTCACTTATATGTTACCCTTTCCCTTATATGTTACTCTTTCACTTATATGTTACCCTTTCCCTTATATGTTACCCTTTCCCTTATATGTTACCCTTTCCCTTATATGTTACCCTTTCCCTTATATGTTACCCTTTCCCTTATATGTTACCCTTTCACTTATATGTTACCCTTTCCCTTATATGTTACTCTTTCACTTATATGTTACCCTTTCCCTTATATGTTACCCTTTCCCTTATATGTTACCCTTTCACTTATATGTTACCCTTTCCCTTATATGTTACTCTTTCACTTATATGTTACCCTTTCCCTTATATGTTACCCTTTCCCTTATATGTTACCCTTTCCCTTATATGTTACCCTTTCCCTTATATGTTACCCTTTCCCTTATATGTTACCCTTTTACTTATATGTTACCCTTTCCCTTATATGTTACTCTTTCACTTATATGTTACCCTTTCCCTTATATGTTACCCTTTCACTTATATGTTACCCTTTCCCTTATATGTTACCCTTTCACTTATATGTTACCCTTTCCCTTATATGTTACCCTTTCCCTTATATGTTACCCTTTCCCTTATATGTTACTCTTTCCCTTATATGTTACTCTTTCCCTTATATGTTACTCTTTCCCTTATATGTTACTCTTTCCCTTATATGTTACTCTTTCCCTTATATGTTACTCTTTCCCTTATATGTTACTCTTTCCCTTATATGTTACTCTTTCCCTTATATGTTACCCTTTCACTTATATGTTACCCTTTCCCTTATATGTTACTCTTTCCCTTATATGTTACTCTTTCCCTTATATGTTACTCTTTCCCTTATATGTTACCCTTTCACTTATATGTTACCCTTTCCCTTATATGTTACTCTTTCCCTTATATGTTACTCTTTCCCTTATATGTTACTCTTTCCCTTATATGTTACCCTTTCACTTATATGTTACCCTTTCCCTTATATGTTACTCTTTCCCTTATATGTTACCCTTTCACTTATATGTTACCCTTTCACTTATATGTTACCCTTTCACTTATATGTTACTCTTTCCCTTATATGTTACTCTTTCCCTTATATGTTACTCTTTCCCTTATATGTTACTCTTTCCCTTATATGTTACTCTTTCCCTTATATGTTACTCTTTCCCTTATATGTTACTCTTTCCCTTATATGTTACCCTTTCCCTTATATGTTACCCTTTCCCTTATATGTTACCCTTTCCCTTATATGTTACCCTTTC
The DNA here is from genome assembly GCA_905116865.2 of Candidula unifasciata. NCBI lineage: Eukaryota > Metazoa > Mollusca > Gastropoda > Stylommatophora > Geomitridae > Candidula > Candidula unifasciata. The sequence continues at coordinate 32,785 of CAJHNH020001393.1, read as the reverse complement.
ACTTATATGTTACCCTTTCCCTTATATGTTACCCTTTCACTTATATGTTACCCTTTCACTTATATGTTACCCTTTCCCTTATATGTTACCCTTTCCCTTATATGTTACCCTTTCACTTATATGTTACCCTTTCCCTTATATGTTACTCTTTCCCTTATATGTTACTCTTTCCCTTATATGTTACTCTTTTCCTTATATGTTACCTTTTCACTTATATGTTACCCTTTCCCTTATATGTTACTCTTTCCCTTATATGTTACTCTTTCCCTTATATGTTACCCTTTCACTTATATGTTACCCTTTCACTTATATGTTACCCTTTCACTTATATGTTACCCTTTCCCTTATATGTTACTCTTTCCCTTATATGTTACTCTTTCCCTTATATGTTACTCTTTCCCTTATATGTTACTCTTTCCCTTATATGTTACTCTTTCCCTTATATGTTACTCTTTCCCTTATATGTTACTCTTTAACTTATATGTTACTCTTTCCCTTATATGTTACCCTTTCCCTTATATGTTACCCTTTCCCTTATATGTTACCCTTTCACTTATATGTTACCCTTTCCCTTATATGTTACCCTTTCACTTATATGTTACCCTTTCACTTATATGTTACCCTTTCCCTTATATGTTACCCTTTCCCTTATATGTTACCCTTTCCCTTATATGTTACCCTTTCCCTTATATGTTACTCTTTCCCTTATATGTTACTCTTTCACTTATATGTTACTCTTTCACTTATTTGTTACTCTTTCCCTTATATGTTACCCTTTCCCTTATATGTTACCCTTTCCCTTATATGTTACTCTTTCCCTTATATGTTACTCTTTCCCTTATATGTTACTCTTTCCCTTATATGTTACCCTTTCCCTTATATGTTACTATTTCCCTTATATGTTACTCTTTCCCTTATATGTTACTCTTTCCCTTATATGTTACTCTTTCCCTGCATTGAAACTTCATGTACAAAGTGAAGGACACTTTTTCACGTCTTCAAGGCTATTTAGGCATATAGGGCTAGACCTATAGTTTATAGACAATCGGCAATTGGTGGGTGATGTGGCCAGCATCACACTGACCGCCTTTACTTTTCAGGATTTTCCTGGTACCCATTAAAGGCTGAGTCGACCTGGGAGTCAAGCTCATTTTTGCAAAATGTCCAGGCCCGTTCGGATTTGGACCCACGACCTGCGAATTCGCCACTACACCGTTACGAAAGCCCCCTCAGACACAGAATGCTATAGTTTATTCCAGAAATCGTTCCAAAATTTAAAAATCTGCAACTCAGTAAACGATCAGTGTAAATTGTTAAAGTTCGGTATGCAATTTGTTAATAGTCATTTCTTTGTAAGAAATTATCTTAATGTAAACAAACAGTAAGTCATGAGTCACATGGCTAAGATTTTACTGAGAATAATTATGAGAAGAATAAGAAACAAAATTAAACCAGAAATCAGCGATGAACAATATGGATTTGTAGAAGGAAAAGGTACAAACAATGCCATATACATCCTCAGGACATTGCCAGAAAGAGCTATAGAAGTAAAGACTGATTTGTACTTATGCTTCATAGACTATACAAAAGGATTTTACTGTGTGAAGCATGAAGAAGTAATCAAACTGTTAGAAAAATTAAACATTGATGGAAAAGATCTACGAATAATAGAGAATATGTATTGGCTGCAAACAGCAGCTATAAGAATTAACAACTGTTTAGGTACATTTCAAAGCATAAAGAGGGGCGTACGACAAGGATGTGTACTATCACCTGATTTGTTTTCAATATACAGGGAATATACAATGAGATCTTTAATTGAAATGCCCGGAATTGTGGTTGGTGGGCACAATATAAATAATTTACGTTATGCTGATGACACAGTCTTGATAGCAACAAGTCAAAAAGAACTACAGGAAATGATAGACATAGTGGTGTTAGAAAGTGGAAGAATGGGCCTCAGTTTGAATAATGGGAAGACAGAAGTAATGGTGGTATCAAAGAAACGAATTGTTCCTAAATGTGTAATAAAAGTCAATGGTGTTATTTTAGGACAAGTACAGAAATGTAAGTATCTGGGAACATGGATAACATCAGATGGAAGATGCATAACTGAGATAAGAAACAGAATAGGACAGGCAAAAACTGCATTTGATAAAATGAAGAACATCCTGTGCAATATATCTTTGTCATTGAGAGTTGGAAAAAGAATTCTTGCTTGCTACATACATTCAGTTTTAACATATGGCCGTGAATCCTGGTCAATCGGTAGGCAGGTTAAACAATTTCTCGAGGCCTCAGAGATGTGGTTTTACAGAAGAGTGTTAGAATACCTTGGACAGCCAAAAAGAGCTACCAAGAGGTTTTGAAAGAGGCGGGAGCAAGAAGACAACTTTTAACAGACATCAGAAGGAGACAGTCATCGTTTTTCGCCCATGTTATGAGAAGAGGAAAAAAAAGAACAGGTTGTGACCACTGGAAAGATCTGTGGAAGGAGGGATAGAGGAAGACAACGAAAGAAGATTCTTGACAGTCTTGTTGTATGGCATGGAGGTGTGTCGGCCACGAACTGAAACATGCTGCAGGAGATCGTTGATTATGGAGAGGCATGATCGCCCACGCCAGTCGGCAAGGCACCTGATGATGATGATGAAACAAACAGCTAGTTTTAATTTTGTCTATTTTATGTTAAGGTGAAAACAGACACCGATTCAAAGCAGTCAGGTAAAAAACGGGGACTTTTCAAAACATCAGACTGCCTCCCGTAAGTAAAATAAACTAATTTTTCATTGTACATTGGATAGGCTATCAAAAAAACACACCAGGCATCACTGCACATGTGAACTAATTCTCAAACAATCTCCAAGTGTGTGTCAATTATTGTATATTATGTTTGTTTATTGGTAGTGCCTCTGGTACAATATATTTTCATTATCATATGAAAGGTATCACTGGCATGATGAGAGCTAATAGACTAAAATGGTTGGGGTATACTGAAAGAATGTCAAATGACAGAGAAGTAAAAACTGTATACAAAAGAGACATGAATAGTCGGAGACCACGAGGCAGACAAAGAAGACGATAGAGAAATAATGTCCAGACAGACCTGCAAATACTTTGTGTCACTAACTCGAAAGAGAAGGCTAACCAGAAAGATGAATGGAGGCGGGTGATATCTGCAGCAATGAACCTCAAGAGCTCGGAATGCTAAAGAAGAAGAAGAAGAAAAAGAAGAAGAAGAAGAAGAAGAAGAAGAAGAAGAAGAAGAAGAAGAAGAAGAAGAAGAAGAAGAAGAAGAAGAAGAAGAAGAAGAAGAAGAAGAAGAAGAAGAAGTAGAAGAAGAAGAAGATAAAGAAGAAGAAGAAGAAGAAGTAGAAAAAGAAGAAATATAAAAGATGTGTATATTTTTAAGTTTTCTGACATTAGCTGATGTAATTTAAAACGGTAGGGGCCTCAGGGCTTTATAAAGGTTAGGGCCTCAGTCTGGCCCTGAATCAACCATAGAAGACTTACCAAGTCAGTGACTGCATTCTCCTCGGTGAAGAAGTCGGTCAGGTAGACAACTTGTTTATCCGACAGACGCATTTCTTTCAGGTCGAGTCGTTCCACGATATCGTTGGTCTGGGGGACATTGTAGAAAGATAAGGAAACTTCCGGAACTTGCCAAAGACTTACAGAACACACAGGTCACCATCAGAGGTCTGAGTGAGGCCGTGAATTAAAGCCATAGATCGCCTAGATGAATGAACTCATTAAGGTTCGTTTTTTTCCCGTATCCTGCCATTCATCTAGCAAAATTAAAATAGTAATATTTTACTGTGAAACGAAAAAAAAATAAAGTATAAACGAACTGACCTGTTCGGTTCCAACTGAAACTGATGAACGAACGAACGAACTTTATTTTCAAAGGGTTACAAAATGGGCACGAAGGCCCGTCCTACATTCGGCCCTTCACAAACATTCGTTTTTCAGACCACCATTGCCTGTTTTCAATAATTAATGTTATGATTGCGTAAAAATATCATCATCATCATCATCATGTGCCCAGCCAACTAGCTTAGGCGCTCATGCGTCTCCACAGATCACGATCCCTGGTTGCCTTGAACAGCTCTTTTGATCATATCCCTCTATTCCATCCAGCATCATCTCTCTTGGTCTGCCTTTACTCCTATTTCATCTGATCTTTCCAGTTGTCACGATGTTCTCCAATGTCTCTCCTCTCATTATGTGATCAAAGAACAGTGTTGGTCTCTTTCTTGTTGTATATCGAGATTTACTTTCATTAGCTTCTTTCAAGCAATCGTTGTTAGTTACTCTGGCCGTTCAAGGTATTCATAACATTAGTCTCGGAAACTACATCTCAGTTGCTTCCAAATTTTTCATAATTTGTTCACTGACATTCCAAGATTCGCTGCCATACAACAAAACTGGTTCTATGTAACATTTAGGCTTCCTCTTTTTGTCATTAAATGAGAGCAGTTTATTGCAATATTTATCATTATATACACTTAATAATCTGTGGTGAAAGGTGCACCGAGTGAAGGGGATATCATAGCGAAGGAAAATGAAAATTGTTTCGCACAATTGTTTCTTCTTCGTAAAATTGAAAAGGGTGTCTTGCAGCCAGAGTAGCTAATGTTGCTTGACAAGGCTCAGACGAGAAGCTCATCCTGGATTATTTGTGCAGGATATTCGGGTGTAGGTGGTAATGAGCAGGCCAATAGATTAGCTGCTGCCACTACTTTTGGAAGGGAGGTCGGCCACGCAAGCGATGGATAGAGTGAATGTCCGAGGCCGATAATACCGGCATCTACATAACGCACGCATTAGGAATTGTACCGGATATCTCTTCAAAACAAGACCTATAGGGCGAAAACGAAAGAAAAAAAAATAGATAAAAGAAAAGGAGGGGGGGGGGGAGAGAAAAAAAGATAAAGTTTAGAAAATGGCCTTTACACCAGCAGGCAAGTGTTTACCCGCTTCGCCACCCCAGCTCCCAAACAACTTTTAAAGTTGATACCTATAGATAGTCTTTGGCCATCTTACCACGAGAGAAGCCATGATGGATTTGAACTCTGGGTCGCTCATCTTCATCATGCTCAACATCAGCTCGCAGTTGTCGATACATCGGAGCACCTTGCGGTTGACCGTCACCTGGGGGGAGGGGGGGGGGAGAGCAAAGAGTGTTGGAAGCTTCGTCATCACCACAGCAGTGGTCATCGTCATCACCATAGTCATCGTCAACATTATTATCCTTATCACCAATATCATCTTTCCTTCTTTCTTTTTTCTTTCTTTCTTTCTTTCTTTCTTTCTTTCTTTCTTTTTTTCTTTCTTTCTATCTTTCTTTCTTTTTTCTTTCTTTCTTTTCCTGCTTTCTTTCCTTCTTTTCTTTCCTTCTTTCTTTCTTTCTTTTCCTTCTTTCTTTCTTTCTTTTCCTTCTTTCTTTTTTTCTTTTCCTTCTTTCTTTCTTTTTCTTCTTTCTTTCTTTCTTTCTTTTCCTTCTTTCTTTCTTTTCCTTCTTTCTTTCTTTTCCTTCTTTCTTTCTGTCTGTCTTTCTTTCTTTTCCTTCTTTCTTTCTTTTCCTTCTTTCTTTCTTTCTTTTTTCTTTCTTTCTTTCTGTGTTTCTTTTCTTCTTTCTTTCTTGATTTTTTTCTTCCTATTCGTCTTCGTTCAGCTTCCAAATGGTGGTTGTATTTTTTACCTCCAACATTTCTGATTTTGGCAAATCTGTAATCAGTCGTCTTTTGTGTCATGCTTGTTTTGAGGCAGTGATCTATACCCCCCCCCCCTTTCCGCCCCTCCTCCTTTTTTCTCACATGTGGCCCTGAAACCCACACGAAGAAACTTACATTCAGCATTCTGCAGGCGGTGTAGTATCTTCTCTGGTTTGTACTCATCTTCGAAATCTTCTGATCCTCTTCATCTTCTTCATCTTCAAAACCGTAGCCCTCATCTGACGAGACAGGAAACATGGTGTACTACCAGGCAAGGCTTAATTAACAAGCAGAGTTGTTATTTCCAAAGGTGGATGGTGGATTACGAAGTCGTGTGTGGACTGCGTTTGATTCACGCTCAGGACTGTATAGGTTTTTTTTTAGAAGGGGGGGGGGGGGGGGGGTTAATGCATATATAAAAATATTATAATAATATATTTATATATATAAAAATAATATAATAATATAAGCAAATAAGTAAACATATTGCGGCTTCTGAGAAAGATGGGGCATGTTTTCAAAAATGACACTGGCTCATGATGACTTTCACAGATTTTCAGAGACAAATGACGTTCATAGGTCGAACCAGACTTGAATGGGTACCAGGTGAAGTCTTGGGATGCAAAGGCGACCGGAGTGATGCTGACTACATCACCCACTGCATTTTGGTCTATAAAATACAGGTCTAGATACATACATACATACATACATACATACATACATACATACATACATACATACATACACATACACACATACATACATACATACATACATACATACATACATACATACATACATACATACATACATACATACATACATACATACATACATACATACATACATACATACATACATACATACATACATACATACATACATACATACATACATACATACACACACACACACACACACACATACATACATACATACATACATACATACATACATACATACATACATACATACATACATACATACATACATACATACATACATACATACATACATACATACATACATACATACATACATACATACATACATACATACATACATACATGCGTACACACACATACATACATACATACATACATACATACATACATACATACATACATACATACATACATACATACATACATACATACATACATACATACATACATACATACACACATACATACACACATACATACCGAAGTCCTGTATTCCTCTTACCATCTTCATCTTCCTCCTCACGTATGACTCCAATAGAGCTCTCGTGGGATTCCAGCATTGTACGGACACTCCTGGCTTCCTCGTCCACTTCGCGTGCCTGCCCCACGTCCGTGATGCCGCTAGCAATGGAGCTTTTGGTGGCGCTTATTTTCGGCAGCTTAAAACTGCGTCATAGTCGTAGTAAAAAAATAAAAAAACACGAAACAATACAAGTTATGGGTTAGTTCGACGTTAGTCTCCCCAGACCTGACTCATATACACACTAGCTCACTTCTGATTGGTAGTGGCTGAACCCTGTGACCTTCGCACACGGTTAAGGCGATGTTCCACAGTGCCGTTGAAATCGCTTGTTGTATATTACCACTCCAAAAATGGATAAACTGGGTCTAACGCTACTCCCCTAGAGAGTGTTGCAGCTTATGCAACAGGCATCCTCTTTCTCGGAATAAAAACGTAAATGCAAGACATCACAGAAACCAAACAACAGAGCGGGAAACACACCCGTAACCTTCAGGAAAGTCGACCAGCCCAACAAACTTGTTAATAAAAAGTGACCTACTTTAATTGGGGGACTAACGTCGAACTAACCCAAGTTATGTAGCAACGGGTAACATTGAATCAATCAGTCAGTAGGTCGTTTACAGTACGTTGCTCGCTTCACCACACGCCTGAAAGTCTCACATTCTCTAGCCAATTCTCTTGCCCTGTCTGCTTTCATAGAACAATGCATCTTTAATGTCCTCTATCCACGCCGCGCAGGTCAGCCTCTGCCTCGTTTCTTGGAAACTGCACCCTCCATCACCGTTCTCTCCAGACTAGCCTGGCGCTTGACATGTCCAAAATACCCCAGCTCTTGAGAAAGGATGGTGTTTATGAGTTCTCCCTTATCTTCAGCTCACGCCGGATTTCGATGTTGATTTTGTTTTAATAATTTTGGTCCACGGTGTTGTGAGAGCGTGTTTTGTAGAATGTTTAGTTGAAGAGCTCCGATTGTGTTCTCTTCCCCCCTCGTTTGCGTAGATGATCTTCCTGGTCAGGGACCCCCGCTTCAGATCTTTAGGACTCGTTTTTGGCTTCCGTTTAGAGCGGTGGTCTCCAACCCTTTTGCAGAGTATGGCAAGGCCCATCAAGCCCCCTTGACTTTATTGTAAGACTCCCACGCCCCCGTGAGTGTATGACAACACCCCCACTCCCCACCCTTGAGTACATGGTAAGGAACCCACGCTTTCTTGAGTTTATTGCAGACCCCCATGACCCGTGAGTTTATTGCAAGACCCCCACGCCCCCGTGAGTATATAGCTCACCCCACGCCTCCCCCATTGAGTTCATGGTAACGCCCTCACGCCTCCTTGAGTTTATTGCAAGACTTCCACGCTCCCCCTTCTGTGAGTATATGGCAAGACCCCCACGCCCACTTTTAAGTACATGTTAAGGCACCACGCCCCTCTTCCGCTTGAGTACATGGTAACGCCCCCACGCCCCTTGAATACATAGCAAGACCCCATGCCCCAGTGAGCATATGGCTGACCCCACCCCCCTCCCCTTCGAATACATGGTAATTTTTTTTAATAAGGGGACTTGAATCCCCTCTCAAGAGAAACTTATGCCTCCGCGCTCCCTTGAGTTTATTGCAAAACTTCCACGCCCCCCCCCTCCCGTAAGTATATGGCAAGACCCCCACACCCCCTTTTGAGTACATGTTAAGGGCCCCCACACCCCCCTCCTCCGCTTGAGTACATGGTAACGCTCCCACGACCATTGAATATATAGCAAGACCCCCACTTAAAGATTTATAAAACAATTCCTTTAAATTCCAAGTTCATTAGTTTAAACTTAGAATTATTTCGAATGGAAACTGCGCAAAAATGTCTGGCACTAAAGGAAACAGAATGTTTGTATGGCGTATTTTGTATGTACGAGAAGTCATAATAAAACACTGCACACGGAAAGATGTATTGACAGAGATGTCATCACCGACACACGGACCAGGTTTTCGGATAATAAACAATTATACAGAAAGAAAATGAATTAGGGAGAAAGAAAGATTTTAAATTAGAGAGAAAGAGGTGAAGTTAGATACATACATTAGAGTTAGAGGGAGATTTAGAGTTAGAGATTTAGAGTTAGAGGGAGATTTAGAGTTAGAGGGAGATTTAGAGTTAGAAAGAATAAATTAAAGTTAGAAAAAGTTATTGTGAGAGAAAGAGAGGGACAGAGAGAGAGAGAGAGAGAGAGAGAGAGAGAGAGAGAGAGAGAGAGATTTACAGAACGAGTAATAGTTAGAGAGTAGGGAGAAAGAGAGTTACATAGAGAGTTGCAGAGAGAGTTAAAGAGAGAGTTGAAGTTAGAAGGTCTTAAGTGCAGAGAAAGAGTTAAAGACAGAGTTAAGTTAAAGTAAAAGAGTTAAAGAGAGGGTTAAAGTGAGAGTTGAAGAGAGATTTAAAGAGAGGGTTAAAGTGAGAAAAAAAAAGAAAGCGTTAAAGTGAGAGAGTTGAAGAGAGAGAGTAAAAAAAAAGAGTTAAAGAAAGAGAGTTTAAGTGAGAGAGTTAAAGAGAGTTAAGTTAAAGTGACAGAATTACAAAGAGCGAGAGTGTTAAGTGCAGAGAGAGGGAGTTAAACAGAGTGAGATAGGAAGAGAGAGAGAGAGAGAGAGAGAGAGAGAGAGAGAGAGAGAGAGAGAGAGAGAGAGAGAGAGAGAGAAATGGGAAAAAAAAGGGGGGGGGGGAGTTACATTACCAAACCTAAAGGTTCTATTGACAGTAAGCACGACAGTTGGACCACTTACGTCTTTTTGCTGAAATGAGAAAACAGACGAGTATTTTATTAGCAAGTCATCTGATTCTACAAACAGGCAGGTTGACAATTTTTTTTACACGGTGAACAAAGGAACGTCTGCAGCCGGTTTGATAACCGGAAGTAAACCAACGCAGAACACACTCTGAAGATACCAGCTCAAAGGAGGGAAATGAAAAAAAAAAAAGAACTGCCCAAATACAGCAAAACGTTTCGACCCAGGCTTTCATCAGCGGAAAGGAAACCACATTAAATCGGAAGAAGAAGAGACAAGCTGCAGGAAAACATGAGAAAGTAGTGGATACAGGACAGGAGAAAGTGGAAGATGCTGAAGGAGATAAAGTGTAAGCGAATGAAGACCGGAGAAAGTGGGCAAATGTAAAAGATGAGAAAGCTGTGTGTCTTGAAAAAAAAAATATGGAAGGTGACGGACAGGAGAAAGAAAAGGAGGGATGAAAAGTGAAGATGTATGGGGAGTCAGATGAAGAATGTTTCTCTTCTGTCTGTCAGTATGACCCCTTTCTTTGCCCTTCCAGTGCATCCTTTGAGAAAGCCCCAAAATTCTAGAGGTAAAAACTGACTTTCGCCATGTGGGTTCCTGGACCCATTTAGCGAAGGGGGTAAGATAGAATAAACTCACTGCCCATCCCCTAACAAGCCTGTTGTATAAGGCGACGAATAAGGTCTACCTTATGCAGTTACTTTGCGTGTGTGATCCCGAAAATGTTTGCTGCGACTTAAGACTTGAGTTTTTTTTTTTTTTTTTGGTTCTTTAAATAAAACTGTTTTATTGGGACAGTGATGCATATTTAGTGTGATCTTCACTGACACAGAAGCGAAGCAGTTTTGGGGTCCGCTGCCTGCAATGAAGCTAGGATCTCGACTAACGACCAACTAACGAATACCGACCAATTTGGGGTGATCTTTTAAGGTCGAAGTGCATCTATCTGAGAGGCAAGAAACCAACAGTTCGCATTAAAAAAGGCCAGAAATGCACGCAAAAAAAAACTTAAATTCTGGACAAGGCCAAAGTTCAGAAGTGGACGAACAACCAGAAACTTCTACCAGAGTTTAAAGCTGGTAAACGCGAAAAAGAGGAAAAAGAAAAACTTACTCGACCCTGGAAAGTGTTTTGGCGTGGTAAGCACTCCACTTCAGCAGGTTGTGTTGCCGCTGGAACGCCTCTTTTTTGGCCCATTCTCCAGGATTGACCGGGATCCTGACCTTGAACCTTGGCGGGTCCTTGAAGAACAAGGTTAAAGGTTAGTTGCGTATCCTTTACAGGACGTTGCAGAACCAACCCCAACAGCGCCTGGCTGTTGTGTGGTTCTTCTAGGCAAATTTGCGTCCAGTAGTTTGAAATTGCTTACTGGACGGTCGGCTTTCTTATTACCACTGTCGAAACCAACGCAAGGCGCATGGCTCGCAGCTGGGATCGAAGCCGTTAAGAACAAGACGAGACAAAACAATTTTTTTACAGTCTTCATCCAGTTAATCTTATCTTAAAACATCTGAAAATCATGAATTGGCTAATAAACAGCATCATGTCTCTGAAGCTGAAATATTTTGATCATATCAAGCGTCACGATTGATTTGGAAAAAATAAAAGCAGTAGGCATGGTACCAGGAAGGAGGGGCAGGGACCGACTAACACGAAGATGGGTACATGCTAAAAGTGACTCCTTGATTATGAAAGTACATGGGGCGGGAGAGCCGGCGAGAGACCGAGTTCCTTTTAGACAGACTGTGATGAGAGCGACGTTCTGCACAGGACCTGCTACATGAGGATGATGATCCGATTGGTCACAATCTAAGTCCAGCATTTAGTGGCTGTCGTAATGTTCTAGCGTTCATAAACAGCATCTTGCCCCTTAAACTGAGGTGTTTCGGCCATGTTTAACGTCAGAGTGACCTGGAGAGAGCGGTGATTTGGGGGAAGGGTAGGTGGTGGGGTGGGTGGGGGGGGGATGTTTACAGTCTCCCTAAAACGAGACAGAGGTCGACTTCCTTTAAAGTGAATAAATAACAAAAAAAAAATATATATATATATATATGAAGGGCACTAGCTATGAAAGCACACAGGGCTGGAGAACTAGCTAGAGAACGAGACACTTTCAGGTGTCATGTGACGAGAGCGACGTTTTGTCAATGACCTGCTGATTGCTGTCGACCTTGATTATTTTGGCATTGTCAGAACCGAACAACGCACACTGCGTTTCTTGGTGGTTCAAAAGATAAGATGATAGACAGAGGCGCCGCCACAAAGACATATTTAGGGTGCACCGCCTCGAGGGGCTTAAGCCTGATTTAAATGTGCAATAATAATAATATCACTAGTAATAATTTTCATTATAAAGAAGCATTCTCCACGTTTTCAGATGTATTGGGCATCTAGTGCTAGAGCTATATCTTCTAGACCAAGCGACACTCAGTAAGAAAGTCAGCATCACCTTTCATTGTTGTACTTATCATTATCTACTAAATGATAAATCGAAACAAGAATAATATATTTGAAAAAGCACTTAAAAAACAATGCTTTTACATGGTTAAAGGAGTTGGTGCCCCATTGCAAAGGTTCTTGTGTAGGTGACGGAGAGCAAGCGGTTTATTATTATTTTGTAGTTGCTCACGATGTAGCAGATCCTTCGTAGAACGTCGCTCTTATCGCGATGGGAGGAAAGAGAGTGAGAGGAAAAGACGGAAGGAGGGAGAGGGACGAGATAGAAACATATATATCTTCTTCTTCTTCTTCTTCTTCTTCTTCATCTTTTTGATCTTGTTCTTCTTGTTCTTCTTTTCCTTCTTGTTCTTGTTCTTCTTCCTCTTCTTCTTCTTCTTCTTCATCTTTTTGATCTTGTTCTTCTTTTTCTTCTTTCTCTTCTTGTTCTTGTTCTTGTTCTTCTTCCTCCTCTTCTTCTTCGGTTTATTCATCTTCTGCATTTGCACCAGAAACGAATGGCAGTACACGAGAGAGAATTGTGTGTGGACAGACAAGACGACGAGTGACATACAACATGGACTGCAAGAAGAACAAGGTGACGAACGATATACAACATGGACTGCAAGAAGAACAAGGTGACGAACAATATACAACATGGACTGCAAGAAGAACAATGTGACGAACAATATACAACATGGACTGCAAGAAGAACAATGTGACGAACGATATACTACATGAACTGTAAGAAGAACAGGGTGACGAACGATATACCACATGGACTGTAAGAAGAACAAGGTGACGAACTATATACCACATGGACTGCAAGAAGAACAAGGTGACGAACGATATACTACATGGACTGTAAGAAGAACAAGGTGACGAACGATATACTACATGGACTGCAAGAAGAACAAGGTGACGAACTATATACCACATGGACTGTAAGAAGAACAAGGTGACGAACTATATACCACATGGACTGTAAGAAGAACAAGGTGACGAACTATATACCACATGGACTGTAAGAAGAACAAGGTGACGAACGATATACCACATGGACTGTAAGAAGAACAAGGTGACGAACTATATACCACATGGACTGCAAGAAGAACAAGGTGACGAACGATATACTACATGGACTGTAAGAAGAACAAGGTGACGAACGATATACTACATGGACTGCAAGAAGAACAAGGTGATGAACGATATACCACATGGACTGTAAGAAGAACAAGGTGACGAACTATATACCACATGGACTGTAAGAAGAACAAGGTGACGAACGATATACCACATGGACTGTAAGAAGAACAAGGTGACGAACGATATACCACATGGACTGTAAGAAGAACAAGGTGACGAACGATATACCACATGGACTGCAAGAAGAACAAGGTGACGAACGATATACTACATGGACTGTAAGAAGAACAAGGTGACGAACGATATACAACATGAACTGTAAGAAGAACAAGGTGATGAACGATATACCACATGGACTGTGAGAAGAACAAGGTGATGAACGATATACAACATGGACTGTAAGAGGAACAAGGTGATGAACAATATACCACATGGACTGTAAGAAGAACAAGGTGATGAACGATATACCACATGGACTGTAAGAGGAACAAGGTGATGAACAATATACTACATTGACTGTAAGAGAAACAAGGTGATGAACAATATACCACATGGACTGTAAGAAGAACAAGGTGACGAACAATATACTACATGGACTGTAAGAGGAACAAGACATTCGATGTTTGTGCATGTTGATTATTTGTAAATATTGTAACCACTAAAGATGCAAACAGCGGTGAATGGAGAGTGAGAAGCAACAACGAAATTCATAATCTATTTAAATCACCACTGATCACTGGCATCATGAGAGCTAATAGACTGAAATAGTTGGGGTATATTGAAAGAATGTCAGATGATGGAGAAGTAAAAACTGTATACACAAGGGAGATGAATGGTCGTAGACAACGAGGCAGACCAAGAAGACGATGGAGAGATAAGGCCCAGATAGACCTGCAAACACTTGGTGTCACCAACTGGAAAGAGAAGGCCAACCAGGGAGATGAATGGAGGCGGGTTATATCCGCATCAGTGAACCTCAAGGGCTCGGAATGCTGAAGAAGAAGAAGAAGAAGCACCTGAATATGAACACTAAAAGAGCACAGTTCAACACAATATTCTTACCAACGCTATGCTATCAGTGTCAAGCATGGACACTGTCTTTGGACGACATAAATGAAATGTTTACGTATTATGCAAAGTGTAACGAAGAAAGATCGACGTAGGAAAGATGATCTCAGGAGGAGAGTCGGCACAGATCTTTCTTCTTCTTCTTCTTTTTCTTCTTCTTCTTTCTTTCTTTCTTTCACTTGAAATAAATTATCTGTAATGTTGTCTCTCGTATGAACTTCATTGTCTTTTGTAATTCACTTAGCGACCCGTAAAGTTTGACTTGCACCGATGTTTCTCTTGCCCAAAAGTTTTGCCTTGATATGTTGTATTTGGGACAGTCTTTGAGAATGTGATCTGTTGTCTCAGGAGCCAGTCCACACGTGCACATGGCTGATTTGCCGATTTTAAATTTTGTGTAGTTCGGTAGACAGCAGATCAAATGGTTTGGTCATGCAACATGATCAACAGGGGCACCAAAGACAGCAATGTTACACAGATACAACGGTATCAGATCCAGAGGTCGACCACGCAGAAAATGGACTGCAGAAACACTGGGGATGCTGATAAATATTATCAAGTGTATGAAGCAAACAGAATGACCTGTTTGATATATCTCTCTTCCTGTTCTCACGCTGCAAGGTATTCAGGAGTGGGGGAAAAAAAAAAGAAGAAGAAGATTTTGGTCTCAAAGAAACTTACGGGTCTGTGTGATCCTACTCCTTCGATAGTTTTAACCGTCTCTTGGGCAATAGAGAGTGGGTCAAACAGAGAAGCCATGGTTGTATACCAAGTTGAAATCAATGACAGACCATTTCATTCAAGCATTAGTTACCCGCGACATTCATGTTTGTACTTTGTGTTTTGCGCGAGTTATCTTCATAGTGCCCTTTCGTGCGCACCATCAGTGGTGCGCAAGACATGTTAAGAGTAGTGATAAGTGATTAGAGAGAATTATCATCACAGCACTCCGGATAGATCCATAGGTGCTCCGATCTCCTCCTCAAAAGCTCCACAAGTGTAAAACGACTGACGACGCCTGTTCTGTGTTGGTTAATAAAACGTTTTGTCCCCTTGGTGGAATGTTCATCTCTTGCAACTCCAGGCGGCACCCCCATGTCCATCAGTCTAGACAGGGATATCGAGTACATGTTTAGATAGTGTGAGAAATGAAGAGATTAGAAGAACTATTTTCCTCTATTATCACTTCTGGTGTCAAGGTAGATAGAGGTTCGGCGCATCGCACCAAAATCACCCCATCACGTCGGGCGTGGGATTTGTGCCGGATAGTACCAGGGCATTCTTGTTAGGTTTCCAAAGCACCGGAGCAATGAAAGTCATAAAACGAATTAGTTTGACGTTAGGAGTCAGTATTTTTGTTGACATGTTATTATAAAAGAATTGACTTTAGAGCTTGGTAACAACTGATAGTATTGATGAAAAGAGTTGTGGATTTCAGGCTGCATGATAGACATGGCCAATGGAGATACCCTTTTTTTTTGGGTTGGGGAGGGGGGGGGGAGGGGTGGGTAGAGGGGTTAGGGAAGGGCTCCTAGTTCGTCATCTTCTTAGCACACTTGTTGCCAGTCGAGGCGCACACGTCATTTGGAGAGGACAGGTTCGATTGTGGGCACGGTGACTATCGCTTTGGATTTTATGCTGTCTGGTGTGTCTTTCTATCTTTCTTTTTCTTTCTATGAGTGCCCATCAATACATTGCCTGTTTGTTTATTATGTATACTGATATACTGAGAGCCAAAGAGAAGCGAAGAGATAAATACCCATGATGGCGTGGCCGCATGAATAGGACGAGACAAGAACATTGACCTGATCAGTGATTCTAGGGATGATGCCTATGCTTACGGGTACGGCACAAGGGGACTTTGAACAATCATCATCATGTGCCGTTAAACGTAGGCTGTCATGCTTCTCCACCTTAAACGAAAATTAGTATCAACGATCAGGTCTGATATGAGCTCAAGAGGACACTCAAGAAAATGAGCTTTTTTCTTTCGACGTAACCGAGTCGAGTTGATTCAAGAACCGACACCTCAGCACTCCAGGCATTCCATAAGCGCTCCGTACCCATCTTCAGCAGCTAGTGAAGAGTTCTGATACTAATAGTGCCAGTAGCATTGTGATTAAACGTCCGTCTTGCTTTTTCTCCAAGTCTCGAGCATCTGCCAGAACCTCTCGTCACTCAGCGTTGCATCAATCTCACCAGACTATAGGTGATCCATCTGCTCTTCCGAACTGTACATGCTCTCCCACAGGACACTAACCACGTCTGCCTTATCATGCATCAGTATTCAACCAAGTTGTGCAGAGCCAGCAAGTCTGTCCGCATGTTCATTTCCAAACTTTCGATGTAACTTTGACTGAAAAGCAACATCAAAAATTTTGAACATATTTAACCCTGCAGAAAAACAGCTTCACTTTTAGAAGAACTTTTTCTGTAATCTTTCAGGCGTATTGGGCATAGAGGGCACATATCTTTTATAGACCAGTCGGCACTCGGTGGGTGACGGGATCAACATCACCCCGGTCGCCGGCCGCCTTTACTTCCCAGATTCTACCTGGTACCCATTTACGGCTGGGTCAAGCTCGGAGCCAAGATCGTTTTGGTGGAAAACAGAATCCAACTCCAACAGGATCTGAACCTACGACTTTCAGATCTGCAAGAAAGTGTCTAGCCGCTGCACCACGGAGACTCCCAACCTCGGTTACAATTGTACTCCATATTTTATTTGCGCTAAGTTCATAAGCTTAAATGGTCTACTATGGCTTACTGTTCCTAGCTGTGTACTTTGGTTACTCTGATTTGTCTGGGTCCTCCATTGTTGTCCTGTGGTTCAGATGAGGGTTTTGCTTGTGTCTTTTGTCCGACCCTCTGGGTGTAATTGTGGCTGTAATCCTTAGATCTCGTCTGTTGTTTTTCCCTCCAGGTTCGAGGTGGATTTAGACTTGATAGGGAGTTCTATCCCAATATCTTCCCCCAAACAGACAGTCGAATATTTTAGGAAGTGGTAGATAGGCTGCATACAGTCGTGGGACATAGGCGGCTCTCTCTCTCTCTCTCTCTGGTGGGACGTAAGTGGGTTGGGGTTAGGTCCAGTTGTTGATGTTTTAGGGTCGTTAAAAGCATCAGAAAGCCGAGAAACCCGCTCTTACCACCCTCTAAAATATTTATCTGTCCTGTGACTTCGTATTGAGAGGGAGCTATTGGAAAGCACCTGATAGGAAGGAGAATGTTGTGGACTCACGCTGAGTCGAGGTGAGTTGTGCTTTTTCATGTGACACCGCCTTGGTAAAATATTATAGTATAGTGTATAAGTGGAGCTTTAGACGGACAATCGTCCTGTATCACCAGTTCATGCGCATCGTCATGTTGTGTTGCGTCTAAATAAACATGCTGAAGCACTAGTCAGGAAATGACTGCACGTTTTGTTGATGTTGTCGGCTCGCAGTGTTAGTAATATGTTATGACTCTAAATGTGTTAACTTTGTACTTCCATCAAATTTCACCACAGACACTTCGCTACAGTTTGGAGACAATCAGACACCTTTTAGATACTTGCTAAGGAAGCTATGCCTCTGAACAATATTACAAGCGGGTGATAGATTGGCATACAAAACACTTTACAACAGGACCTTTTCCCACGCCTTTAGGCGTATTGCGAATATAGGGCTAGACCTATATTTTTATAGACTAATCGGCACTTGGTGGGTGATGTGGTTAGCATCAAGCCTGTCACCTTTACTTCCCAGGAAAGCACCTGATAATTACTCAAGACTGGGTCGACCTTGGGGTCAAGATCATTTTTGAAAAAAAAGTCCAGCTCCGTCATAATGCGAATCCACGACCTTCCGATCTGCAGGCTGGCGTCAAGCCACCAACGCCACATTGAATCTCATTATAATGTTAAAAAAGGACTTTTATAGGACCGACCCATACAAGGACTGGAGGACACTCTCCTAACCCTAACCCTAACGCTAACCCGGGCATCGAACAAGGACTGGAGGACACTATCCTAGCCCTAACCCCTTTAACCCGGGCATCGAACAAGACTGGAGGACCTAGCCCTAACCCTAACCCGGGCATCGAACAAGGACTGGAGGACACTCTCCTAGCCCTAACCCTAACGCTAACCCGGGCATGGACTGGAGGTCTAGCTAACCCGGGCATCAAACAAGGACTGGAGGACCCTCTCCTAGCCCTAACCCTAACGCTAACCCGGGCATCGAACAAGGACTGCAGGACACTCTCCTAGCCTTAACCCTAACGCTAACCCGGGCATCAAACAAGGACTGCAGGACACTCTCCTAGCCCTAACCCTAACGCTAACCCGGGCATCAAACAAGGACTGGAGGACACTATCCTAGCCCTAACCTTAACGCCAACCCGGGCATCGAACAAGGACTGGAGGACCCTCTCCTAGCCCTAACCCTAACGCTAACCTGGGCATCGAACAAGGACTGGAGGACACTATCCTAGCCCTAACCTTAACGCTAACCCGGGCATCGAACAAGGACTGGAGGACCCTCTCCTAGCCCTAACCCTAACCCGGGCATCGAACAAGGACTGGAGGACACTCTCCTAGCCCTAACCCTAACGCTAACCCGGGCATCAAACAAGGACTGGAGGACACTCTCCTAGCCCTAACCCTAACGCTAACCCGGGCATCAAACAAGGATTCGAACAAGGACTGCAGACACTCTCCTAGCCCTAACCCTAACGCTAACTGGCATCAAACAAGGCTGCAGGACACTCTCCCTAGCCCTAACCCTAACGCTAACCCGGGCATCAAACAAGGACTGGAAGACACTCTCAGCCCTAACCCTAACGCTTACCCGGGCATCGAAACAAGGACTGCAGGACACTCTCCTAGCCCTAACCCTAACGCTAACCCGGGCATCAAACAAGGACTGGAGGACACTCTCCTAGCCCTAACCCTAACGCTAACCCGGGCATCAAACAAGGACTGCAGGACACTCTCCTAGCCCTAACCCTAACGCTAACCCGGGCATCGAACAAGGACTGGAGGACCCTCTCCTAGCCCTAACCCTAACGCTAACCCGGGCATCGAACAAGGACTGCAGGACACTCTCCTAGCCCTAACCCTAACGCTAACCCGGGCATCGAACAAGGACATGAATGAGGACCAGATCTTAATGACAGACAGAACAGAACACCCCAGCAACTTTCTGTGTGGGTTCCGGGGTCCTATTGTAGGAAAAACAAGAATAGACCCACCCCCAGCGAGCTTGTTGTAGAAAGCGATTAGATGTGGGTGTTACCTTCGAAAAC
The DNA here is from genome assembly GCA_905116865.2 of Candidula unifasciata. Lineage (NCBI taxonomy): Eukaryota > Metazoa > Mollusca > Gastropoda > Stylommatophora > Geomitridae > Candidula > Candidula unifasciata. The sequence goes on along the minus strand of CAJHNH020001393.1, from coordinate 13,111 downwards.
AGAGTGCATCTTCCTGAGAGGGGCAGAACCAACAGCCTGCATACAAATAAGACAGATCTGTGAAAGGAATGCAAAACTCATGTTCTGGAACTAAACGAAAATTTAGACGTGGACGAGCAATAAGAACTTTCCCCAAGAGGTACAGACAGTATTCGCAAAGAAGATATCTTTGTTGTTGTTGACGTTGTTGTTTTAACATTTCTTTTTAAAATAATTTGCAGACAAAGCAATCAGCAACGAACGTATTTGTTTAGCAATATCTGTATGACAGTGCAACACAATACACGAAAGATGTTGATAAAATATAATTACTAAATAATACAATTTACAAGTAAAAAATTATTATAAATAATAATTATATAAGGTTGATTACGACCTGTCCACATGAACCTATTATTTGATAAATGTGGCTGCTATCTATGCTTTATTATTCTGGAGAAAGGGGAGGGGGTGTGAGTGTCACGACCAGTTAGATAAACATCTGATTAGGGCAACTGAGGGAGCCGCTGTGGTGGAGCGTCTAGACGCTCGACTGCGGATCCAAAGTTCGTGGATACGATTTCGAACGTGCTATACTTTTTTTTTTTAAAGCGATCTTGGCTTCCAAGTCGGCATAGCCTTAAATGTTAACTAATAAGGTTTAGGGTTATAGAGATTCTTCATGGGCTTTTGTGAAGGTCGAAGGAGCCAATATGGGCTTTTCCTGGATTCTGTTATGCCAAATGTGTACCCCGTTTATATATTTTGTCATCACTGGACATACTGCATTTCAGTTAGGAGAAAACACATCTGTCTCTGTGACTCTCTTTTGGTGAAGTAATTTAGACTCACGATGTGAAATTTGTAGGTTTGGGTCTGTTCCACGTTTTGGTTCGTGAGGCTGATTTTAAAGAATCCTGTGGGAAGTCCTGGAGGTGCAGATTTTGTATTTTATGCGACTCTTGGCGGGCGATAATCCCACACTAAGAAGCAATGCTGAGCAAGACCGTAAGCTGCCTTTTCATCCATGACTGAGCGAGATTATAGAGTACCTTTCCATCCATGAATGAGCAAGATCATAGAGTACCTTTTTATCCACCATTGGACAAGGACCGAAGGATACCTCTTTATCCACGAGTCAGCAAGACCTATGATTCCTCTTCATCCACGATTGACAAGACCCTAAGATACCTCTTCATCCACGATTGGACAGACCGTAAGGTACCTCTTCATCCTTGATTGGACAAGACCGTAAGGTACCTACCTCTTCATTCACGATTGGACAAGACCGTAAGATACCTCTTCATCCATGAGTCAGCAAGACAGCAAATGTATCTCTTAAAACACTATATTGCAAGACCCTAGGGTACCTCTTTTTTTCATAAAGGAGCAAAAGGTTTAATGAATCTCTGCAATCAAAATTGAGTAACACTTAAGGTACCTTTTAGTCCAAGATTAGGCAAGAATGTAGGCTTTATCAAAGATAAAACAACAACACAAGGCAACTCTGTGTCCAAAACTAAGAAAAGCCATAAGATATTTTTTCATCCAGTGGTAAATAAAGTGTCGGCTCTGTAGCGAATTCGATGCGAACGCTTCGTAATGCCAGGATGCAGTGTTCGATCCCAGTTTCAGGCCATGCGCCTTGCGTTGGTTTCGACAGTGGTATCCAGAAAGCCGACCGTCCAGAAAGCAATGGCAAACTACTGGACGTAAATTTGCCTAGAGAAACTACACAACAGTCAGGGGCTGTTGGGGTGGGTTCTGCAACGTCCTGTAAAGGATACGCAACTAACCTGGTAAAAAAAAGTACATATATTGTGCATTACAATATTTAAACACTCGAGTAGAAAAGACAAGAATAAGCACGGCAGAAGATAATCGTATATCACAGAGTAGAGATAGAAAGATGATAAATTGGTGCTGTTAGTGAGTTTCTTTTCCTCATGGCAGCTTCACAGCTGTCATCATCATCATCCAGCAAGGTTACTTCAATAATCTTGGACTGGCTCATGTTCAGCTGTTACTGAAAACAAATTCAATGAATACAAAGGTCAAAAGGGCACGCAAGTAGGGTTATTCAAAATTATGGGTACCCTTTCATACCTGGAAATTGCCTTGACTGAATGACTGACTGACTTTCTACCCCACCAGGACATCACACAAGCGATAAACACCCGATGACACAAAGTGCCACCATGCGGATGAGGATCGCCGTGGAGAGGTCCCAGAAACCGCGTTCAGACAATTGGCCATATTTATGGCGTGCCTATATTGCGGCCCCTGACAAAAGCCAGGGTGGGGCTTCAAATAACAAAAAATTTCGCCCTGAAAAGGACGAAACTGTGTATAATATCATAAATTACATTTGAATAATACAGAGTTAGGGGAGAAATTGTATATACAATAATCGCCCAGCAGTGAAAGGTATAGACATGTAGGGACAAAAAGAAAGAGACAAACACTGTTGCTTTGGCGACACAATGAGAAGAGAGAAATGGAGAATAATCGTGACAACTGGAAAGATCAGTGGAAAGAGGGATAGAGGCAGACCAAGAGAGATGATGCTGGATGGGCTGAAACGATGGCATCGAGGGATATCGTCAAGAGAGCTGTTCCAGGCAACCAGGAATCGTGATCTGTGGAGACGCATGAGCGACCTACGTCAGTTGGCAGGGCACATGATGATGATGATTAAGGATATCTGCGGTGTATGAAAAAATTACGGCAGCAATGTGTAGTCATAGAGTTTTTTTTTTAAAGATAACAACATGTATAAATATTTTGATACTAACTGTGTGTGTTTTTTTTTTTAAGACTCGAAGAGATGCATGCAAGTTACAAGTAATGTGTGAAATTACTGCAAGTGCCTAAATTTATTCTGTTTAGCTTCCAGACACTTTTCAAAACCATCCTATAACACATGGCCATCGTAATTCGACCTTATTGTGGTGGAATTGGAACTCTGAGCTGCTTGCTGAAGATGAGCACGGAGCACACATGGGAATGCCCCGAGTGCTGTGATGTCAATTCTTGATTCAACTGAAATATGGCGGAAAATGTCACTAAATGACGACGTTTTTAAACTAGTCGTCTCTGTGAAAATGTTTATGCACATCACTGGTGAGTTATTAATGTGTCCACATTGTTTGACTAACACACATCTCTCTCTCTCTCTCTCTCTCTCTCTCTCTCTCTCTCTCTATATATATATATATATATATATATATATATATATATATATATATATATATATATATATATATTATATATAGAGAGGGGAAGGTCAAAAGTTTTGAACACTGGAGGATGCCTGAGTGCAGTCGCCGACCCGCAGAACCGTATCACAGCTGCAGTGAACTCAGTTACGCAAGAGTTGCTACTTCGTATGTGGAATGAGTTCAGCTACCGTTTAGATGTTTTTCCGGGCAGCAGAAGGCGGCCATTTTGAACATCTATAACCTCTATTGCAAGTTCGTAAACTTTAGACCTGCCTTACTCTCTTGTATGTATATTAAATGGGATAAAACCCTGTGCAATGAAGTCAATCCTCTCAAGTTTAATCCTTTGACCATTTGTATGTATATTATTTAAATGTAAGGTAAATTCAAGAAAATATCCATAAATAAAAGTGTATTTCATCCCTTTATCATTCATTCATTTAAATAGACTGCATACTCATTCCATGTTGCACAATAAAAAAAAAAAATAAATGAATAGTTAAGAAATTAGAAGTCTAGGAATGAAACCATACAGTTTATAAAAAAGCAACTGATGAGATGGTTTGGTCATCTGACGAGAATGCTGTGGTACCAACAGCCACAAAGAGTCAGGCTGAAGAAATATAATGGTGGCAGAGCAAGAGAACGTCCAAGATAAACATAAACGTTAGGAAGAACGTTTGACTAGAGGCTAAACACGCTGGCTGAGCTCCATGCCAGAATTCGAGAAAGTTGCTTGCAATAGCGCGGAGTGGAGGGATCGAATGCCGAGCCGTATGTGATATATAAAAGCACACAAGGGATAGTGATGACATTGTTCGCCCAGCCAGTCATTTTTTTCATTCTAACCATCTTATTTCTTCTTCTTTTGTCAATATCTGTTGTGTGCCCTAACCGTTGCAGATAAATAGATCATATGTACTAGTTATAATAGTAAGTAAGTAAAGGACCCTTTCCCACGCCTTTAGGCATGTAGGGCTCGACTTTATTTTTATATACCAAACGGCACAAGATGGGTGATGTGGTCAGCATCACGCCGGCAGCCTTTACTTTCCTGGACTGCACCCGGTACCAAGGCTGGGTCAACCTGGAAGCCTAGGTCATTTCTGAAAAAAATTCGGCACCGCCAGGGAGCGAACTCACGTCTCTTACTAATATACTCTCCAGGAACTGTAAAAGTGAAGAGGTTAGCCTCTTACCTGCAGACTCAACAGTCGCACTTTCGAATCCGTACCGAGGCTCAAACGTCTTCCTTGTCTGTATTTTGTCCACATTCTGATGTATGCCGCTGAACATTGCAGGTTTACAGATGACCAGTATCCGAGCTAGGGCATGCTCGGTTTCCCAGTATGTTGTGATGTTATGGAGTCTCGGTGTAACAATGACTCCTTCAAGCCGTATTTTCCTTGGTCGTCCCCTACCGTGTTCCTGCTTTCATGTTGTATGCCGTCGTTGCTGGCATTATGTGATTCATTCTCATTAAACAGCCAAACGATTTTAGTCTGTTTTTTTTTCTCCAATATATGTAGTTATGTTTGTTGTTCTGATAGTTCTGGTAATGTCTTCCTTTCTCTCACGGCCTCTTCTAGTTTTGTTCACAGCATTTCTCAGACGTCTCATTTCGTAGGTCTTTAGTTTTCTTTTGAGTTCTTTAGTCAATGTCTATACCTGACAAAAAGTTGGGGTGATTTATTAATATCCTACCCCAGATGACGTCACGGGACAGTCCAACATTTTTGGGGATGGTAAGACTGTATTAACCTGCTTTCTGATGCTTTTAACGCCCCCAAAATATCTAGAACTGGCCCTAACCCAAAGCCACCTACGTCCCACGAAATAGTGCAGCCTTCATGCAGGTTATCTACCACCCCTTGAAATATTACTGTCCCGTGACCTGTGGATTTCTCCTGTTTGCGGTAGGATATTAATAAAACACCAGGGTTGGTACTAAGACTGCATTCATCGTTTGTCTTTGTATCTCTGCTGGCACAGAGTGATGTTTCAGAATTGGGTTCAGTTGCTACGTGACACCATTGGCTTGCCGGATTCTATTCCCATGTCTGCCCAGCCTAAAACGGGTACAGGAAATGTCATGGAAAGTCAAGTCAGCCTGTGTGCCGTTGACCCATCAACCAATGAGTAACAATAAGTATGCACTTTTGGTTCAGCAAGCAAATCTCAAAAGTTCGTTATAGCTTTGTGGTAATTAAAAAAAAGCACACTAATAAATCACCTTTCGTAATCACCTGTTTTGTTTTTATGGACTTGGCATCTAAATTCCGTAGATTTCAAAGGTTGACTGTAGATAATTTCACATTTAGGCTGACCTACATAAAAAGTATCACTTGTGTTGACAGTTCTGGAAGCCGTAGGGTCTGGAAACAAAACAGTTTCAGTAGAGACAACAAACAAAAAAACGTAGACATGAACAGGTTCAGTAGCGTCTGAAAACAAGACGTAGACATGAACAGGTTCAGTAGGGTCTGAAAACAAGACGTAGACATGAACAGGTTCAGTAGCGTCTGATAACAAAACGTAGACATGAACAGGTTCAGTAGGGTCTGAAAACAAGAAGCAGGTAGGAAAAGTTAGCGTAAAAAGGGGTGAGTGCAATCGAATTAAATATAACATAAAACGTGACTGGAAAACTTAATGGAGGGAAGGGAAAAGACGTTTCGACCAAAGTCTTCAACAGTTTTTATCCACCGTGTACTAAGTGCAGCACAATATGTGACTGGAAAACGTAACAGAAGGACAACATAGCTTTTAAAATCCAAGATCAACATCTAGTTTGCGTAGCCATGCTTGAAACACGCTGAAACTTTAAAGAATTTATGCTCATATTTCCTGATTTGAAAACATAGATAGTCTGCTAGAGTAGTAAATTCTCACTGCCTCTCCATCTGTAATTTTACTTTTTTCACCAGCTGTTATTTGCGATTTATTCTCTATCAAATAATTCAGCTTCTTCCCCCCCCCCCCCCCCTATAGCAGCCAGCAAATTATTTTGATTTTTTTTTTTCAAACAGTACCTTGCCATTTTCTCCCAACAATCTGACGCTAAACTTGATTTGTATAGGTCTATCCTAGGTTTAGGGATGTGTAATATGTTTAGGCGTTTACTGTGCCTTTCATTATGTTTAAACAACGGCCTTAAGTAACATGGAGCTTTTTGGGATAATATTTCGTGCATACATTTCGCCTTATTGAAAAGTAGACGTTCACGAAGCGGTAGTAGCATAAGACCTTTATACGTTTCGGAACTCACTGTCCCATGATTATTACTTATTAAGCGAATGGCGCGCGTTTGCAGTGACGTGAGCTTCTTGATAACAGTACTGGAACAACCATTTCATATTGTAGAGCTGTAGTCTATATATGTCTGGATGTGAGAAATATAGAATATCTTTCTTCTGTTTTCATCAAGAAAGTTTTTAATTTTTGAAAGCTGGTAAACCTTTTTAGCTGTTTGCTTCACAAGTGCTTGTACGTGTGAGTTGAAGGTTAGATTTGCATCAATGATCAACCCCAGTGCTTTGTGCTCAGTTACACTTTCCACTTGAGTCATCCCAATGTAGAGTTGAAGCGTTCTCTGTGAATTTAGACTACATTGTTTTTGTATCGTTGTTATTAGCATAGATTTTGTTCTATTAATGTTTATTTGCATACGATTTGCAATGCTCCATTTGGCTACATTGGTTAGTTCTTGTTGTAATGACGACTCTAATGCACTGCTTGTTTGAAAATTTGCATAGATGGTACAGTCGTCTGCGAATAGATCGCAGGACGACGTCAGACATAAGGGAAGATCATTTATCTAAATATTAAATAACAGAGGGCCGAGGATCGAGCCCTGAGGCACCCCCAGTATTTAAGCTAGTTTTCCGCGATAGGGATTTATTGTAAGAGATTATTTGTTTTCTATTTAACAAAAATGATTTTATTAACTTTAATAGCGTAGGGTTAACGATAATGGTGATGGTGGTTATGATGGTGGCGATGATAATGATGATGGATATTGTTGAATAGGATGATGACGATGATGATGTTGGTGATGATGATGAATATGGTTTATAAGGATGATGATGATGCTATGGTGGTGATGATGATAATTGCGAAGATGGTGGTGGTGATGATGGTGATGAAAGACCTACTGAGCCCACTCCCTGACTCAACGTCAGCTTTAGGCTCGCGACCCACTGTGGGCAGTGGACCAGCACGACACAGAATAATGTCCTAAGAGACTACATGACATGACGAACACAGCTCGCAGTTCTCCACATCAGGAATCCACTGCTCACACACGATGCTTATTATTGACAAAACAAATATCCCAGTCCGCCTGCACATCTTTTTCTTCTTTTGTCGTCTCCCTGATACCAGGTTGAAGCCCAGTGTCGTGGTTGTGTCATCTCCCTGATACCAGGTTGAAGCCCAGTGTCGTGGTTGTGTAATCTCACTGTTACCAGGTTGTAGCCCAGTGTCGTGGTTGTGTAATCTTACTGATACCAGGTTGTAGCCCAGTGTCGTGGTTGTGTAATCTTACTGATACCAAGTTGTAGCCCAGTGTCGTGTTTGTGTAATCTTACTGATACCAGGTTGTAGCCCTGTGTCGTGGTTGTGTAATCTTACTGATACCAGGTTGTAGCCCTGTGTCGTGTTTGTGTAATCTTACTGATACCAGGTTGTAGCCCAGTGTCGCGTTTGTGTAATCTTACTGATACCAGGTTGTAGCCCTGTGTCGTGGTTGTGTAATCTCACTGATACCAGGTTGTAGCCCAGTGTCGTGGTTGTGTAATCTTACTGATACCAGGTTGTAGCCCTGTGTCGTGGTTGTGTAATCTCACTGATACCAGGTTGTAGCCCAGTGTCGTGGTTGTGTAATCTTACTGATACCAGGTTGTAGCCCAGTGTCGTGGTTGTGTAATCTTACTGATACCAGGTTGTAGCCCAGTGTCGTGGTTGTGTAATCTTACTGATACCAAGTTGTAGCCCAGTGTCGTGTTTGTGTAATCTTACTGATACCAGGTTGTAGCCCTGTGTCGTGGTTGTGTAATCTTACTGATACCAGGTTGTAGCCCAGTGTCGTGGTTGTGTAATCTTACTGATACCAAGTTGTAGCCCAGTGTCGTGTTTGTGTAATCTTACTGATACCAGGTTGTAGCCCTGTGTCGTGGTTGTGTAATCTTACTGATACCAGGTTGTAGCCCTGTGTCGTGTTTGTGTAATCTTACTGATACCAGGTTGTAGCCCAGTGTCGCGTTTGTGTAATCTTACTGATACCAGGTTGTAGCCCAGTGTCGTGGTTGTGTAATCTCACTGATACCAGGTTGTAGCCAAGTGTCGTGGTTGTGTAATCTTACTGATACCAGGTTGTAGCCAAGTGTCGTGGTTTTCATGTTTGTCTTGCACTTCTCGGGTGGCTTGAGTGATGGATTTGTTTATCTTTTTGTAAGTTTCGGTTACTCCATTTATCCATATCTTTCTTGGTCTTCCTCCCGCCTTCTTTCCAGATGTTATGTTGTCAAAAGTCTTATATAAAGTTTGGCCTGACTTTATTCTCACTAGATGACCGAACCATTTTATTCTATGTCTGTCCATATAATCCAGACATGGTCTTATTCCAACTTTCTCTCTAATGCTGGTATTCGTTATCCTGTCTCTTCTTGTGTTGTCAGTGACCTTGCGGAGACAGTGCACCACAAGTCTATCACAGTCCGCAACTAAACACCTCCTCACAATCACGTTCACGAGCAGGACTAGCAGGCATCTTCTGGGTCAATGCAAAATGTAAACCCCAAGTCTTGTTCGTTCAAACAACACTGCCATACACCTCTCTTGATCATGCTTTTTACTATTGCTGTTTAACCTAGGATTTCCTATTTCTCGTCCACCTATGTGGCCCAGGCGATGAGAGCGCATTTCAAATTCTGAAATACTATGTTAGATTCAGCTGCAGGCAATATGTCAGCAGGCCGCTTTGTGTCGCTAATTTCGACAATGGAATGGAGCGCTGACCGTTCTGAATGGCAAACTACTGAATCTAAAGTTGCCCAGTAACATCACAAACGTTCATTCATTTATTGTCCTTTTGTACCATTGTATGCCGCACAGGGCTTGAAGTGTATTTCTCCATTCCGTGCTACCCTGTGCAATCACTTCGACAACATGGAGGGAATCTAATCCAGCACCTTTGGCTGCTCTCATCCACGTTCGCCTTAGGACATCCTCGTTCACCAACTTTTTATTTCCTGATAGTTACTGGTACCATCAGATTTGGAACTCTTCGTTTGCTGCTGAAGATGGGGACTAAGCACTTATGGGAGTGCTCCGACATTTTTTTCCCATCTTTGTGCCTGTTTGGTGATTATCTATTCGCCTCGTCTCAGAATGCGACCAATAAAGCACCATCTCCTCTCTCTTATAACTTAACTGTTGATACTAGCGGTTGCCCAGATATTTCTCTTATTTCTTCACCTCTTTTAATTCATCCAACTTAATTTTCTTCAGGCATTTGTTTATGAATGCGTTTAACTTTCGTTCCATATCTTAAGTGGTTCTCAAATTATTACTGGCGTATGTCAAAACTGGAATAGCATTAGAAGGGAAAATACGTAAACTTGGTACATCACAAACAACGCGCGCCCGCGCACACACACACACAAAGAAACATACGCACACAAGCTTTAGGTTTGGTTCTGAGACGTTCTGCTAAGGAAATGCAATTAACTTCCTATTTACGTAATTTGTCCCGGGTAGTTAGCATCCTTTGGATATTTTCTCCAAGTCATGAAGGTATGTTGGGAAATGAGCGGGCAGATAGACTGGCCGGTTCTGCACCACTTGGTGCAAAATGTTGTGCTAAATGTTGTGAGGGCCCTTCGGGAGCGAATGCACAGTGCCGAGAAACAGACAGATCATTACGGCCTGAGGAGAATGGCACTGCGTGGAGTTACCAGTTGTTCTGGCCGACGGTCGACACTCGGAGGAAAGCCGAGGCGGATGTACAGTCAGACAGTTATTGGTACGTCTGAGTGCTGTGATGTAGATTCTCAAATCAACATTCAATATTCAACAACATTATGTAGTTTACCTTGGCTGTAGTAATTTTGGTACATGTTAAGTCTGTGATCAATTTCCGCTGTCTTGTCCTGAAGCGATTCACAGTGTCTTGGGTGGAACACACCCGGGTCTGAAAGGATTTAACACATTTTATTGTTATGTACTCATTTTTAATTATCTGGGCAAAGGTAAGTAACTGATTGTTCCAAGTAACATTCCATGCATGCCGTAAGAGTTCGTTAAGGCATTGGACGTGGGATTAGATAACTCATCCAGTATAGTTTAAGACTTTACCTGCAACCAGGGTGGCACATTGAGAGGAAAACAAAGGAGGGAGGGAAGGGGGCGCCTATCAGCCCCATTATAGATTTTCTGGGGTTGATGGGGCCTCAAGGGGTCTGAGCCTTGATATATGTTTATACCGACGCTGATGAAGAAATGATAATATACGGAATGTAAAATTAATATAATAATACGTTCGAAAGGATGGCTAACACACTGCATTCTGGTTTACAGATACGCTGCGATATCTACGCCTTTTGGCCAAACACATTTGATTTCAGCACCCCCTTCCCCCCCACCCCCCACCAATTAGTCGCTCTTTATGGCATACTTGTTAGGGAACAGTGCCCCCTCCCACCCCCTCTCTTTCCCTCGCAAATAGGGCCCGTGAACCCACACGAGTAGTAATAGTAATTCAATCTATCATTTTTTAAAATACTCAATCATCAAAGATGTCCCCTGCCCGTTTTCCATACTTATGGTTGATAATCACTCATAAAAAAAAAAAAAAACCATCCCTCCAATTTTCCATAATTACGGCTGTTCAACCCTCATTAAAAAACAAAAAACCCCTAAAAACATAAACAATGACCCTCCAATTTTCCATAATTACGGCTGTTCAACCCTCATTAAAAAACAAAACAAAAAACCCCAAAAACATAAACAATGACCCTCCAGTTTTCCATAATTACGGATGTTCATCCCTCAAAAAAAAAAAAAAAAAACCATCAAAAATGTCTCTCCAGTTTTCCATACTTACGGTTGTTCCAGACATTAGTTTGTAATGGTTTGTTTTTGTATTCATCAAAATCACCGAAACCACTGCTTATGGTGCTTCCATTCTCGTAGATTTCGTTGATTTTCCTGCAGAGTCACAAAGACTTTATAAAAGCATACAAATCAATTAACCGGTCCTTTACACAACATCGCTCTCCCATCACGGAACGCCCGAAAGTCTCTCTTTCTCAAGTCAGTTCCCCAACCCTATGTACTTTCATAGCCACTGCGTCTTCCATGTCTTGAATCCACCTTGGCGGAGGTCTCCCATTGCTACGTTTTTTAGAAACGTTACCCTCCGTGACATTCTCTCCAGGTCACCCCGATCCTTAACATGGAGAACATACTTCATCTTTCTGGTCAGGGTGCTGTTAATGAGCCAATTCTCATCGACTGTCAGATTATGTAGGATGTCGGCGTTTCTTCTCTTTGTCAATACATACACATGTCGTAATTGTAAAGGACTCTGAAAGCATGCTGAAAAAAGTGAAGACAGGATTGCTTCAAGCAGAGTGGCAAGCTACACTTTTAAGGTCACGGGTAGTGAGCATACTTTGGATCTTTTCTCCAGGGAATGCCGGCGTGGAGGGGAATGAACAGGCAGACAGACTGGCTGAATCTGCACCGCTGGGTGGTGAAATGATGCATGGCAAAGCAGATGTTGTTAGAGCCTTTTAGCAACAAGTAACGAAGTCAGAAGAGAAACTAGATTATTATGGGCTGGAGAGAATGATGCACATGGGTGTGACCAGCGGGTTCGGCCGGCAAACTACGCTCAGAGGAAAGGCAAGACGGACATACAACCAGTTTACGACTGACACCATTAGTACTGGAACTCTACACTGGCTGCTGAGGACGGGGACAGAGCAAGTATAGGAATGCCCCGAGTGATGTGAGTCTTGACTCAACTCTTCTTTTTGTCAATGGTATTCTTAAAATGGCGGCGTCCGTGGCTAAGGCGTTGCGAGTCCGACTCGTAAGCCAGCATACCGCGATCGAAACCTGCGTGGGCTGCGTGGATTTTTATCGTGGTATGGGACGTCGCAGGTCGACCCAGCCTAAATTGGGTACCAGGATGGGCTGTCCTGGGAAAGTAAAGACAGCCGGCGTAGGAATAAACTCACAGGGAGCAAGTACAGCGGGGATCTACCAGTCATCAGTAGAAATTATCCTCTGTCGACACACGTTTCGGCCCACGATTCCTAAACGTATTCGGAGGTGGGCCCACCTGAGTTCATGACACTCAGGGCTGGGTTCCCGCTGCACGGAATTACCGGATGGTGTTATACTTTCGGCCAGAGACAAGACGACTTTGTAGTTTCGAAGGAGGTACTGTGAGATAAGAAGCCGCCACGGCAGCGTAATTAAAACAGTCCGCATGCCTGGACGACCGAGCGACAAGCTTACTTTGGTTTACCGGACACATATTGGACTTTTATTAGCAGTTGGCAGAGGAACACTGGCAGACAAATCGGACACGATGGACTTTCAAAGGGATTAGAAACTCTTTTCCGCTAGACACCCGGACCAGCTCACCGAGGCCCGTCCCCTACGTTGTTGCGCTGCGTCCAAAGCCAGCTAGAGGCCCTTTCGGCTGCCTCTCCCAGTTTTTTGAGTGCCCGTTTCCGTTCATTACCACGTAATCCTAGTTCTTTTACCACATTGTAGAGCGAAGTGGAAACGAGGCCTCTCGCTCCCACTTCGACGGCAAATACCCGCACTGTGTAAGCCTCGTTTCTCCTCAAACCGGCTGCTAAATCACTGTACTTTTCGAGCTTGTACAAGTGATT
>CAJHNH020001392.1:152500-173190 GCA_905116865.2 Candidula unifasciata | reverse complement strand
TTTCCCCTTTTTTTTCCTGTAACAACCAAAGAAGAACCCCCCAAAAAGAGACGGGGAGAGAAACCCACCTCACTGTTTTTTCACGAAATTAAAAAAAAGTGCAGGGAATCTCAACGACAAAAAAAACATCTTACCCGGATTTTGGCGACCTCTGCTCAATCTGCAGTTGACTGATGACATTGATCTTATGGCGGGTACAGAACTGGCACTTGAGGAACTCTCTGCCAGATTAGATATAATTGAATTGAAATGGTAATTAGCTGGGCAAAGAAAGGGATGATTCAGATGATACACTTCAGTGAACACGGGACAATCAAGGTTGATGCAAATGGTAAAACATTAAAACAGTTATTTCCATGTGCTGGTTTGCGGAGCCCTGAGAGCACGGAGCAAATTCAGTTGGTCTGTGATATGATAATTTTTTTTTTTCGTATTATATTTATTGATTAGAGTAAATATATCCAAATGACCATTAAAAAACATGGGACAATCGCAGATCTTTGGGAGAAAACAGGTTGGGGCAGGGAGGAGGAGGAGTCGGCAGCATTATCTATCTAGGGGAACCACTGAACAAGAAGAACTATCACACGAGTGTATTCGATATATTTTAGCAGTGTCATAAGAGTCGACTATTTAGGCGTTTTCTATAAAGTCGGAGTGTAGCTGCCAGAGAGGCAAGAAAACAGCAGTCTGCACACCAAATAAGTCATGAATCCCCAAAACAGATGTGTACGCACAGTTCAATTCTGGAATAAGAATAAAGAATAAGAATAAATTCAAAAAGTGGACGAACAACCAGAACTTTCCGCCGAAATTTACGCGTTTAGGAGGAGAAGAAGATCATCAATACCATCGAATCAAAACGCGGGATATCGTTGGGTCGTCATTTACCATTGACTGAGAGACTTCTCTACCTTTGTCCGCAAAGGACTTTTTGGGGCCTATTTAGGTTTTTTCTTGACACTCTTCAGTGACGTCAATGAGATTCATAGTTGTTAATATGTTGAGTGATGACGTGGTGACCTTTTTTTTTCCTATGTGTGATATTACCAACGGTTGTTGAACATAATATAATTTCCAAAGTTTGCATTTTCTTTTCCAGTTCGGATATTGTAAAGCATTAGACGGCAAAATGTCCAATACACAGCTTGCATTTTCCTTCGGATTTAAGATATTGAAAAGGATCACTCAGCAAGATTTCATTTCCATCGCATGTATATTCCTTTGGAGTTGGAATGTTAAAGTCTGCGTTTCACCGCAGTATGTTAAGGTACTGATAGCTAGTGCTCTAAGCAATCATATTATTGTTTTGCAAAAGATGTTTACTATTTTTACCTTACGTATTTAATTTTCTTTCCAGAAAATTGAATGGTACCTTGGTCAGCACGGAAGCCAATACTAGTTTACACATTTCAACCTTTATATCCTGGATCTTGAAATTAAATAACTACCTAACCTAGCATCCTATTTTTTTTTCATAGGCAATTCCAAGAATATAACATTCTTCTGTAGTCAGTTGTGCAGTTACATCTAAAGTTGGCTGTTGTTACATTTGCTAACTGAAACAATGGAACCGGTACAGTATTCATCCATAGTAAAGTTTTCGATACTAACTAGACATTTTATTCATATTTTGTTATGAGTTAGATTATCTTCACTTCACTCCGGACACATCCATAGGCGTTTAGATTCCCCTCTCAACATACTCATCAGCGTCGCGCGGCTAATAGTGTCAGTCCTATGTTGGTTAACAAGACTTCGTGTGCGTCCAGTGTGCTTCTCATGCTTGACTGTGCTGATCTTTACTCCCAATTCTCGTATTTTTGGAAGTAATGTGGACACGTTGCTTCAAAAATCCTCAGAACGTCCTATCTCTCTTCTAAGAGCAATGACAATGTCTGCGTGATCCATGGGCCGGGCATCTTCAATTATTGCAGCACCTGCCAGTCTATATTTTAAAAACCAGTTGGCACTCTATGTTGTGGTTTATAGCCAAACCGGCCAGGATTTTCTGTCTTGCCAAAATCAGAAAAGAATGACTTTGTCACTTTACCCACGGTTCGAACAAAGGTCTCCCGTATGACGCCAGCGTTCTAGCATCTCCATTCACTTTTTCCCACAGTAATAGCAATGTTGCTGTTGTGTGTGGGTTTTTTTTTTTGGGGGGGGGAAGAGGTGCAGGGGGGGCGGTTTGAGAAAAGAAAGAAAGAAAGAAAGAAAGAAGAAAGAAGAGAAAGAAAGAAAGAAAGAAAGAAAGAAAGAAAGAAAGAAAGAAAGAAAGAAAGAAAGACAGAAAGAAAGAAAGAAAGAAAGAAAGAAAGAAAGAAAGAAAGAAAGAAAGAAAGAAAGAAAGAAAGAAAGAAAGAAAGAAAGAAAGAAAGAAAGAAAGAAAGAAAGAAAGAAAGGAAGGAAGAAAGAATGAAAGACAGACAGACAGACAGACAGACAGACAGACAGACAGACAGACAGACAGACAGACAGACAGACAGACAGACAGACAGACAGACAGACAGACAGACAGACAGACAGACAGACAGACAGACAGACAGAAAAACCGACTTTGGTGCCCAAATGATGGCTGACTAAGAAAGAAAGACTTGACTTATTAGACACGCTCTCTGTGGACTGTCGGCGACACCTTGGTACTACGTGAAAACTTTAAAGTGAGACAGGAGCTTAACAGTCACGCAAGGTCCAAGCAGAGAAAGTCCACCTGACTCGTGGAATCGATGCCTCGTTATCTGTGAAATAAAGCCCCTCTTGAGCCACGCGCCACGCCCTTAAACATAGATTTTGTTTTCTTCTTGGTAAGCCGATTCTTCATTTAGGAGCTTTTTGTGGTGTGTTGCTAAGCTGAGAGAGAGACAGAGAGAGACAGAGAGAGAGACAGAGAGAGACAGAGAGAAACAGAGAGAGACAGAGAGAGACAGAGAGAGGCAGAGAGAGAGAGAGACAGAGAGAGTCAGAGAGAGACAGAGAGAGAGACAGAGGAGGGAAGAGAGGGAGATAAACAGACAAACACAGAGCTATAATGGCATAGAAAGAAAGGCACAGACAGACAGACAAACAGACAAGCAGACAGGCAAGCAGATTTTTTAGATGGATAAATAGATAGTTAGACAGACAGACAGACGGATGGATAGATGGATGGATGGTTAGAGGGATGGATTGACGGGCGGACGGACGGATAGGGACAGACAGACAGACAGACAGACAGACAGACAGACAGACAGACAGACAGACAGACAGACAGACAGACAGACAGACAGACAGACAGACAGACAGACAGACAGACAGACAGACAGACAGACAGACAGACAGACAGACAGACATCTGGGTTTTTCCTGGCTTTTTTTTTTTCAAAATGTGCTGACACTTTCTGCATGGTTGGTCCGTTAGAAAAACGCAGATTTACTAAAAGCAATGTAGACCTACACTTTACGTCTTTATTTCAGTTTGACTTTGTTGTAATGTCCTGCTACGGACTAACGGAGATTAGCGCTATTTCTTATTGTATTTGTTGTCTTTCTAAACGGATCGTGAGTTGCAAAGACTTCATCCCATCTGAAAAAGTGCTTACAGATTATACAATCGAAAAGGTTTACGCTGTGTCTTCCACGTATCCCAGTGAGGATTACAGCGAAGACTTTGTTTGGCATTTTTTGGCATATTTTGGGTAATGGTTTTTCATAAAATGAAGTTTTTTAACTGGCAACCCTGCTAATAGGATTGAAAGGCGTCAATGTGTCAAGTTCAGAACACGAAATTTTTATATTTGTGTGTGTGTGTGAGAATAAAACCTGATGTGGAGAACCTGTCGGCTCTGTGGCTAAGTCGATGCGAACGCTTCGTAATGCCGGGATGCCAGGTTCGATCACAGCTGCGGGCAATGCGCCTTGCGTTGGTTTCGACTGTGGTCTCACGAAAGCCGACCATCCAGTAGCAATGGCAATCAACTGGACGCAAATTTGCCTAGAAAACCACGTTGGTTCTGCAACGTCCTGTAAAGGATACGCAACTAACCTTGTAGAGAACCTAGGCTGGATATCATGGGCAGTCACTAGTATTATAATGTGAAGTAACTCTTTGGTCAGCATTAGCTTGGCCACATTTACTTCCCATGACATTACCTGGTACCCATTTCAGGTTGGACCTACTTAGAAGCCAGGGTCTTCTTCTTCTTCTTCTTTAGTCCTGTTTTTCAACGTCAGGTTTTGAGGAAGCATCGGTTGCGAGCCTCAGTTTGTGTTGCGTATTTATAGCCTCGGACAACTGACTGACTGACTTTCTATCCCACCAGGACATCACACAAGCGATAAACACCCGATGACACAAAGTGCCACCATGTGGATGAAGATCCCCGTGGAGAGGTCCCAGAAACCGCGTTCAGCCATTAGGCCATATTTATTGCCGGGCTATATTGCGGCCCCTGGCAAGAGCCAGAGTAGGGTTTCGAATAACGAAACATTTCATCCTTAGAAGGACGGGAAGTGATAGTCATTCATAGATAACTAACCTCGGATATTCCATCTCGGGAAAATTATTATTGGATGAAGATTCTGTAATAAGGAGATGGAATGAATACACATGACAATTATATAATGGAGAAAAATCAGATTTAACAGCAGAAGATAATCTAGAAGGGCAACCCGTACTAAAAGAAGAAGTCTCGGATGCTATCAAACAGACGAAAAAATAAAAAACAGCCGGACCAGATGGAAATGGAAGTACTCAGTGAATTTGGAGTTGACGTGTTAACTAAACTATTGAATGGTATTTACAACCGTAAAGAGATATTTTATGTTAAGTTGATGTCTGTATTTATTGCACTAGCTAAAAGACCTAGGGCAATGGTTTATAATGAATTTTATACAATCAACCTTATAAACCATGTCACCAAAGTGTTACTCGGAATTATAATGAGAAAAACAAGAAAAACAAATGGAAATTAGTGAAGAGCAGTACGGTTTTATAGAAGGGAAAGGTACAAATAATACAATATACACAATGATAACATCAGTAGAGAGTTCAATGGAGAAACAGAAAGACATATATTTGTGCTTCATAGATTATACTAAGGATTTTGATAAAGCGAAACATGATGACATGATAAAATTGTTTGATGATATTACCATTGATTCAAACGATCTTATAATAATACAAATTTTTTACTGGAAGCAAAAAGCAGCAATGAAATCTGGGAAATAAAGTAGGCAGGTATGAACAGATAAAGCAAGGAATGAGACAGATGTTCATCTACAGCTGAGCAAAAGTGGAACAGACACCAAAATGTCTCCCTGCAAAACAGCGAATGATTAATATCTTCTTTATTCCTACTTTATTTTATCAGTGCCAAACGTGGACAAAGAATAGGGTACTAGAACAGAAAATAACTACCTGTAAAATGTTCTATCTCCGTAAGTTCCCAGACACAACAAAAAGTGACTAGGTTATGAATACTAGTATTAGAAAGAATGTTGGTATAAGAGCGTGTCGGAATTACATAGACAGACAAAGAATCAAGTGGTTCGGCTATCCATTGAGAATGCAGCCAGACCAAACAGCAAATGGGATTTTTTTTTTTTTTTTTACAGCATAACTTCCGGGAGGAGGGTGACGAGAAGACTAAGAAAGAAATGGATAAACGATGGAGTCGAATCTGCTAACTAACATATGAACAAATTCATCACCCAAGCCACCAGAAAAGTACAAGACAAATACAGAAAGCAACGACACTGAGCTACAACCTGATATCAGGGAGACGACAAAAGTAAAACGAAGATACTGAATGCAATGCCACGCTTCGCTAACCTGATACATTTATTCCCTGCTGACCAGATATTCCCCCGAACGTTTCATAAACTGAATTCAGATACAGAACATGAAAACTGAACTCCGTCAGGTTTTACCTACAGCGGATATCGGATGTTATTGTTCAGCAAGCAAGTACAATGGATATATATTATTGTAGATATACGAAGTAATAGAACCCTTCCACGGAAATGCTGCATCTGGCATCTTGTTATGTTATGTTATCACTGCACATTAGGCATTTCCATGCGTGATCGTCCTCCGATGTAGCAGCCACTCCGAGGTACCTCTGCTGACTGTTCCCAAGAGGAGCTTGTTGTAATGTTTCCTATCACGGGGTCGAGGGAGGCATACATGTGCTTATCAATACTTTTCTCCCTTATCCAACAATCATGTTAGTTTCGCAGACTAGTAATTATCCACTAACCTAGTCCGTACAGCGTCGATATCTGTCCTGTCTCAGCTTATTCCCCCATGCGTTGGTGCTTTGCTTGCCAGCTACTCGGCTCGTTCATTACCTTTCACACCGGCACATGGACGGAGGCTTGTTGCGCTGAACACATAGTTTTATGGATCAATGGTCGCTATAGAGAAGATGAGCTTAGACTGTTCGGCATCCAGTTCCTCTCCATGCTAATTAACGACGCTATCTTGGTATAACCCAGGGTAAGAACTACTGTATTCATCCCCCCATCAGATTAAGGGTTAAAATAATTAAATAGTACACTTGCATATGTCTAAGTGATGATGTGAAAAACTGGTAACTGTTCAATCCTAAATCTACCTGGAATTAGTAATAAATGGGGTGTACTCACATGTGATTTAAACTGGTTCGTGGAAAGAGCACTATCCAAGACAGAACCATTGCCTAGTTTGGTGGAAGGAATCTTTCACGCTCTTTAAACTGGCACCCTAGATTATTAGCGTCATTCAAGATGCTATTCCCACAGCTAGAGGACGTTATAAAATTCTTCGGCTATCCTCCGAATAACGGTCCCAAATTATCCAGGCCGAAAATATACCCTAACAGGGCCTCAGTCACATGTAAATTGCGCACTTCCGGCGGCTTAAATTGCACACTTCCGGCGACTACTGCCACCGCTGAGAGTATCTCCCACGACACTACGCGCGGCGTGGAGCTGGGCTAAACTAGATGGCTGGGACTCACGAGCAGCAGCCACCACATCTCCTGCAGCTTCCTTCATTTTATTTGCTTGAGTCTAAGTAGTTTAGCCGCGCGTAGCGGCGTAAGAGATACTCTCGGCGGTGGCGGTAGTCGCCGGAAATCCGCAATAAACATGTGACTGAGGCCCTGTTAGAGAATTTTTTCGGCCTCGATCATCTGGGACCGATATTCGGAGGATAGCAAATTCTTCTTAAGATTTGTCGTTCTGAAAGTCAAAGATAATTCTTTTCACCTAGGACTATCATCATTGTATGGATAATTAGTACAGTTTGAAATTTATGTTGGGACCTATTTCCTTGAGGAATCGCCGAGGACAGGGCATGTGTGAGATTCTGCTTGTTTCGGCGTTTAGACTTGTCTTGCTTGAAAGTGAGTCTCCATGCTGCGCGTACTCCGCTCCTCGGGTAGAAGGGATTCCCAGGTAAATAGGGAAGAAAGACTAACGGTACCCTGTTAAAAAAAAAAAAACTTACTCATACTTAAGTTAGTGCTGTAGAGGATTAATAAAGGAGAGAGAGGGAGAGAGAGAGAGAGAGAGAGAGAGAGAGAGAGAGAGAGAGAGAAAGAGAGAGAAAGAGAGAGAGAGAGAGAGCGATTGACAGAAGGTGACGTTTGCATATTCTGTCCTTTCTTTTCGGATATAAGGGTTAGATAGGGTTCCCGTTAATCTCTCCAAATTGTAGGTCACCTTTCATTCACAAGTTTGTTGGGCTGGTCGATTTTCCTAAAGGTTACAGGTGTGTCCCGCTCTGTTGTTTGTTTTCTGCGATGACTTGCATTTACGTTTTCATTCCGAGAAAGAGGATGCCTGTGACATAGGTTGCAGCACTCTCTAGGGAAGTTGTGTTAGGACCAGTTTCTCCATGTTTTTGGAGTGTTAAAAGCACAGGCGTGCTGAAATATACAGCACGCGATATCAACGGCATTGCGGAACACCACCGTAACATTGTGTCAAGGTGAAAGGTTCAGGAACTACCAATTAGAAGTGAGCTACTGTGCTTATCGGCGGGGCGTGGAGAGACTAACGTTACTTTTACCGAACCGCTCCAATGTTCTCTAAGGTCACTACACCATCAGCCCAACAAACTTGTTAATGAAAAGTGACGTACTCTATTCGGAGAGATTAACGTGAACCTTACCAGCGGTTTTAAAACCTTTTGCTCCACACCTATCAGCGTCTGTGGCTTAGGTGTTGCGAACGGGCATTGTAATGCCGGGGTGTCTGGTTCGATCCCAGATACGGACGGTTTGTCTTGCGTTGGTTTCGACAGTGGAGCCGAGTGCGGACTGTTCAGTGGCTATGGCAAACTATTGGTCGTAAAAGTTGCCTAGAAAAACCACAACAGCCACAGAAAATAATGCTGGCTTGGTTGTGCAACGTCCTTTAAGGGATACGCAACTAACTTTAACTCCACACATACACTCGCTGGACTGACAGGTATTCATCACCATACTGGATCTCTATTTACTGATAAATATCTCTAGATTTCATCCCTTCGCTCATTTAATTTTTTTTTTTTACGGATAACATAACCCCGCTTCTCTTTGGTATTTGTCAAAGGTGGTGCTTAACACACTTGATGTCAGTAAGAATTCTAACAGGCTACAAGTTATTGGCTTACTTGTCAAAGGTGGTGCTCAACACACTTGATGTCAGTAAGAATTCTAACAGGCTACAAGTTATTGGCTTACTTGTCAAAGGTGGTGCTCAACACACTTGATGTCAGTAAGAATTCTAACAGGCTACAAGTTATTGGCTTTGTTACTGACATTTCTAAGACATTTTCAAGTTTTGTTGTTGGTACTGTTTTTCAAATTCCTCTTGTACTTTGCTAGAAAAGGTAAACTACAAAGAAGTTAATTCTTGCTGCTGTCCATGTGCCAGAACTAATGCAGGCTTTAGCGATCACAACATCCAGTTTTCCATATCCTCAGACATGCCCGTGCTGTATTTACTTACAATAGTACTTTTCTCCCCAATCCTGTAAGTTGTTTATAAACTTTCTTTGTCTTCCCTTTGTTCTCTTACCTAATATATTTTTGTTTCTTCACATCACGAAACTATCTCTTTTCCCCCATCTTCAGTTGTTATGCTTTCAAAATGTTTGTTGCAAGATGTCGTATTGATATTTAAATATTGAATACTGCATCTGTCTCTACTTAAGATTCTGTATCCAGTTATTGTTCAATGTTCATTTAAAAATCATCTTCATCGCACATTGGAGGTAGGCATAAGTGTTCCCATCTCTTCCTGCATATTCTTCCAAGTATCTTTGGGCTAACAACGTCCATTCTGTTCTGGCTGTGGTAACGATGGATAGCTCCCGCATGGTTTTCCTGTCTCTCTGCTCCAACTGGTACACCCAGGGTATGCAGACTATTCAGTTAAAAGTCATTCGTCCACGAAACTGAAAGCCTCTCAGCTCCAGTTAATAACCAATGGTCAATAAAGACACCGAACACCGCACTGATTTGTGTGAACACTTATTTTATGCAATACCCACATTCCGAGAGAGTGAGAATGAAAATACAGCTGCGTAAAAAATAAAAAATAAAAAAGAGATAGGTAAAATATTTATGCCACATCAAAAGACACAACTCTATTGAAACCATAAAGCAGGGAAAAGTTGACAAAAGACGTACAAGAGGAAT
The DNA here is from genome assembly GCA_905116865.2 of Candidula unifasciata. Classification (NCBI taxonomy): domain Eukaryota; kingdom Metazoa; phylum Mollusca; class Gastropoda; order Stylommatophora; family Geomitridae; genus Candidula; species Candidula unifasciata. Next base: position 163,541 of record CAJHNH020001392.1, on the reverse strand, counting down.
ACAGCAACCCAAGTGGGAGGATCAAATTAAGAGATTGACAAACAGCAATTTGAGAAACGCTACAAGTGCAAGAGACAGACGGATTTGGAAATCAATTTCATATCACCTTTTTTTGCGGAGCTGGCACCTCATTTATTGATTCATTGAAATATATTAGTCATTTGTGGAAACACTAAGACCAGAGCAGATCAGAGCAGATCAGAGCAGATCAGAGCAGATAGAGCAGATCAGAGCAGATCAGAGCAGATCAGAGTAGATCCACGTAAGGCTCAAGAAAACCTGGTTAGTCTTTCGCTATCAACTGTGTTTTAATCTTAACTTATTTTAACAAAACAAGGAAATAATAGTTTTCTCTGTCATCCCTCCCTGACCCAGGTGAATGTAGGAGCACATATTTTTTTAATCCACACCCCCCCCCCCCTTTCCCCTTTTCCCTGTGTTTGGAGGATTATACGGCTCTGTGGCTTGTGGGTTAGTGAACGCGATTAACAATTTAATGACCCTTGAATACTAGGGCTTCGATTCTTACGGCGAACGGTTAATTTTTAAAAATATCACTTCCGTAGTTTTCAGACAGTAGTACGCGAGTGGCACCGTGGAAGAGATAAGATGCTCACGAAGTAATATTGTATTCACACAGACAATACTGGGCACGCTGTGTACAGCAAACTTTCCTTATGGAGACGGCATACAGTTTTGAGAAGTGACGTGCGACGGCTCCATTGTAATGTGCGTACCAACGATGAAATAGGGCGTCGTTAATGTCACAAATGCCTCCGGCCAAGTGTGGCAGAACAGTATACACTACAATGCTTCCAATCGCAGTTGAACGATGAACGCTATGAGATAGGTAACATTGGTGTATTGACATACATACCTAATTAACAAAAGGAGAAAATGTGCAAATAATAGGACTCAAATGATACCTTCAAACGACAGGTCAACAGTCCGACCTTGAAAGTCCGAACGGTCACATCGATCTGCTCTTCTGCAGTCTGAGCAGGGTAATGTCCCTCTTGGATGATTCAGGCCTGGAGAATTCTTCCTTAAAGATACAGGCTTCTTGCCGAGCGCAATAAACCAGCTTTCCGCTGAGGTTTCTAGTGGAGTCCCGGGGTAGAGCGTCCTCAAGGATCCAACTTTATGTAACGAATCTTTCCGTGGCATCCCGGTGTACAGCGTCATCGAGGATCCAACTTTATATAACGAATCTTTCCGTGGCATCCCGGGGTAGAGCGTCCTCAAGGATCCAACTTTATATAACGAATCTTTCCGTGGCATCCCGGGGTAGAACGTCCTCAAGAATCCAACTTTATATAACGAATCTTTCCGTGGCATCCCGGGGTAGAGCGTCCTCAAGGATCCACACGTCTGTCTCCTTCAGATTTTATTCACCGAATGCTTAAAAAACAATTCCTTAACAAAATTACGTTTTCTTTTAACGTCATATTCGCTCACTCAGTACTGGTGCCTTCTAGTGTATATCCGCACGCGACAACGTCCAGGAATGAAAAGAAACGAGGAAAGAAAGAGACCATGGCTAGTCAAAAATACTAGATTATGGACATTTTCCTTTAACTCACCCCATTTCGGAGACTCCGAGAATTAGTAGGGAGTTCCAGGAAAAGTCCAATATCATAGAGAGGTTTAGGTAGAATTAGTGTCTGCTTATTTCACACCCGAACTTTATTATTATTACTAGACCTTTGCCTGGAACCTCCCGGCAACTCTCGGAGTCCCTGAGACGGCGTGAACTAATAGAAATTGACCGAATTCTGTAAATACTAACACAGTCCCCGTATATTTCTAGACATATGGTTAGTTACGTATCCTTTACAGGACGTTGCAAATTTACGTCCAGTAGTTTGCTATTGCTCTCTGGTCGGTCGGCTTTCTTGAAACCACTGTCAAAACCTACTCGAGGCACATGGCCCGAAGCTGGGATCGAACCCGGCATCCCGGCTTTACGAAGCGTTCGCATCGACTTAGCCACAGAGCCGAACTTCTAGACATATCATCATCATCATCATGTAGCAGGTCCTTTGCAGAACGTCGCTCTCATCACAGTATGCCTCTAAGAAACTCGGTCTCTTGCCAGTTCTTCCGCCTCATGAACTTTCACACTCAAGGAGTCACTTATATCCTGTACCCATCTTCGTGTCGGTCGACCCCTGCCCCTCCTTCTTGGTACCATGCCTTGTGCTATAATTTTTTTCCAATCCGTCGTGGCGCTTGATATGACCAAAATATTTCAGATTTCCAGAAAGGATGCTGTTTATTAGCCAATCTTTCTTGATGTTCAGATCTTTTAAGATGTCAATATTTCTCATCTTCCTTGTCCAAGATATTCTGAGATTCGTTCTATAGCATTTCAGCTCAAAAGCCCCTATTCTCTTTCCTAAGGACTGAGAGATAGTCCACGACTTCTAGACATATACTGTTGTTTATTTCTAAATTCGACCCGGAGTCGCCATTAATAATAGCTTATGGTTTCCATTGACAGACTATTTCAGGACAGATCTTCCACTTAAATTATTTCCCGAAGAGATGACGAAGATGGACATTTGACACTACCTGTATAACTGAGCCCGTCGTTATCTTGACGCTATAACTGGCAAACGGAAAACAGAAAATACCTTTCCGCGCCGAAGTCTTGTGGACGCCGCCTGCACAGATTGCTTGCGCTAACATCCGGCCACGGATGGCGGTCGGGGCTTTGACATTAGCTGAAGACAACGAGGATCGCGTGCCAAGACGTGAGCTGCACGTGCTGCATGATCTCAGGGAACACGAAACGGCCATTTCTCCGTTGTCAGGCGGACAAAAGACGAGATGGAAAACGTGGGACAATAAATTATCAAGGCTTTCATATGGAAAATTAAAGAGAAGGCGAAAGACAGACTGTCAGATCAGGTAAAACATAACACTGTCGTGATAAAGTGAAGACAAATGTGGTAGCGCATGCAAGAATACAGACTCTCTGGCTAGATACGTGGTGATATGTGAATGTTTCTAGATATGAATGCAATGATTCTTTGTCTGAATATTGTTTTGTTTTGCTAAAAATATCGTTTGTATATTGAATATTTGGTATGAAGATCTGTTATTTGATAACAAAATATGGTACTTCCCGTATAAGCATAATGGTGCTAGAAATGGACGAGGCAATAATATGGCTAGGAGCAGTGTGTCCCAAACTGTTCTTAGTCGCGGCGCTTTTTTTCAATTACAATTTTTCCACAGCGCCCTAAACTGAGTAAGATTATGACTATTTTTATGTAAGAGAAAAAAAAAAAACTTGTATATTTTCAAATATTTCGCGGCGACCCTGTGAAGAGGTCGTGGCTCCTCGGGGCACCGGAGCGTACGGTTTGGGAATCATTAAATTTGAAAATTAAAAGATTTAGCGAATAAATAAAAAGAGAAATAATTTATCAATAGAGATAATGAGTGAAGAATAAATCATGAGGAATGATAACGTGAAAACATAAATTATGAGAAGGAAAATATCGAGGAAAGAAGAATGGGAGGGGTTGAGGCAAAACAAAAGGGAGAAGAAATAGAAGGAGAAGAGAAAGAGGAATAAGAACTGCTACTAGTACTTCTGCTACTACTAATGATGTTTCCACTACTAGCCACTCAACGAACTTTCACTTACATTTTAATTTAAAATTTAAAAAAACCTACCACGTTCGACCTGCTGTTGAAAAAAGAAGCGGCCAACAGCCTACTGTTATATTTGTGCTCCTGTTTATTTGCGCCGTTTGCGTGGCTAAAAATGTATTATATGCGCCAGCTTGCTGGCTTTATGTTCTCTATCCTAATAGATAGACCGCTTCTTCCCTTCTGTGTTCGACTGTGTCCCTCTAACACTTGGTTTACTTATCTTTTAGCCTCGGAGGTTATCTTTCTGTCCGCATAAGTTCTGTATGTGTTCGGTCCTCTTAGTGATCTGTGTTTTTAGCCAGTCTGCCAATGACCCAACTATTCAAGCAATCAAATTACCGCCAGACAACAAATCAAACAAACAAATATTCATTATGAGAACAAATCACAATTGTTTTGCGAAACTTCTGCAACCAAGAACGTGTGAGACACTTCTGCAACCAAGAACACGTGAGACACTTCTGCAACTAAGAACGTGTGACACACTTCTGCAACCAAGAACGTGGGAGACACTTCTGCAACCAAGAACACGTGAGACACTTCTGCAACTAAAAACGTGTAAGACACTTCTTCTGCAACTAAGAACGTGTGAGACATTTCGTCTGCAATTAAGAATGTGTGAGACACTCCTTCACCAACTAAGAACGAGTGAGACACTTCTGCAACTAAGAACAAGCGAGACACTTATGCAACTAAAAACGTGTAAGACACTTCTTCTGCAAATATGAACGTGTAAGTCACTTCTTCAGTAACTAAGAACGTGTGAGACACTCCTTCAACAACTAAGAACGAGTGAGACATTTCTGCAACTGAGAACGTGTGAGACACTTCTGCAACCAAAAATGTGTGAGACACTTCTGCAACCAAGAACGTGTGAGACACTTCTGCAACCAAGAACGTGTGAGACACTTCTGCAACCAAGAACGTGTGAGACACTTCTGCAACCAAGACCGCGTGAGACACTTCTGCAACCAAGACCGTGTGAGACACTTCTTCTGCAACTAGGAAGGTGTCAGACATTTCGTCTGCAACTAAGAACGTTTGAGACCCTCCTTCAACAATTAAGAACGAGTGAGACATTTCTGCTACTGAGAACGTGTAAGAAACTTCTGCAACTAAGAACGTCTGAGACATTTCTTAAACTAAGAATCTGTGAGGCACTCCAACAACAACTAAGAACGAGTGAGACACTTCTGCAACTAAGAACGTGTGAGACACTTCTGCAACTAAAAACGTGTAAGACACTTCTTCTGCAACTAAGAACGTGTGAGACACTCCTTCACCAACTAAGAAGGAGTGAGACATTTTTGCAACTAAGAACAAGTGAGTCACTTCTGCAACTAAGAACAAGTGAGACACTTCTGCAACTTAAAACGTGCAAGACACTTCTTCTGCAAACAAGAACGTGTGAGACACTTCTTCTGTAACTAAGAACGTGTGAGACACTCCTTCAACAACTAAGAACGAGTGAGACATTTCTGCAACTGAGAACATGTGAGACACTTCTGCAACCAAGAACGTGTGAGACACTTCTGCAACCAGGAACGTATGAGACACTTCTGCAACCAAGAACGTATGAGAAATTTCTGCAACCAAGAATTGTGAGACACTTCTGCAACCAAGAACGTGTGAGACACTTCTTCTGCAACTAAGAACGTGTGAAACATTTCGTCTGCAACTAAGAACGTGTGAGACACTCCTTCAACAACTAAGAACGAGTGAGATATTTTTGCAACTGAGAACGTGTGAGACACTTCTGCAACTAAGAACGTGTAAGACACTTCTACAACTAAGAACATGTGAGACATTTCTGCAACTAAGAACATGTGAGACACTTCTGCAACTAAAAACGTGTGAGACACTTCTGCAACTAAGAACGTGTGATACACTTCTGCAACTAAGAACGTGTGAGACACTTCTGCAACTAAGAACGTGTGAGACATTTCTTCTGCAACTAAGAACGCATGAGACACTTCTTCTGCAACTAATCGCTTGAGACACTTCTTCTGCAACTAGTCGTGTGAGACACTTTCTCTGCAACTAATCGCTTGAGACACTTCTTCTGCAACTAAGAACGAGTGAGACAATTCTTCTGCAACTAAGAACTAGTGAGACACTTCTTCTGCAACTAAGAACGAGTGAGACACTTCTTCTGCAACTAATAGTATGAGACACTTTTGCAACTAATCGTTTGAGACACTTCTTCTGCAACTAAGAACGAGTGAGACACGTCTTCTGTAACTAAGAACGAGTGAGACACTTCTTCTGCAACCAAGAACGAGTGAGACACTTCTGCAACTAATCGTGTGACACTTTTGCAAATAATCGTGTGAGACACTTTTGCAACTAATCGCGTGTGACGCTTCTTCTGCAACCAAGAACGAGAGAGACACTTCTTCTGCAACTAATCGTGTGAGACACTTCTTCTGCAACCAAGAACGAGTGAGACACTATTGCTAGAATCAGCCTTACATGCAATGGTACATGTGCTCGCCTTAGTGGCGGAAAAAGGAAGGGGAAGGGGGTCGCACATCTATAATTATTTTTAATAACTTCATCTATAGACTATGTTTCTGACTACCTGAGAAAACGGTCTTCCGTCTTTAGGCTGGATGACAAATCTAAAGGGAATCATTTAAATAAAGCAATGATATGATACTTTTTATTGTTCATTGTTTACCTACACCCTAATTAATGGTGTTTTTGTACGAGTAATTTGCCGGAAGCCATTAGTTACATAATTCCTCTCTTTGTCTCCAAACTGCCGGCAATTATTTAGCCACCTAAACTTTAACAAATATTTAGTACAGCAATTCTGTAGATAGATTTTTACTGATCTTGATAACTTATGCTGGAATATCATTAGGACCAGCGACTTTTCCGCCGCTCAGAAAGTAAATAATTTTAAAATTTCATTTAAATATTGAATATCACATGTAGTATTTTGTTCCATTTCTTAAAGGCATAATATATGCACGGGCATTTTTGGGAAATGGTCTGTTTGAAAGTTCTTCAAAGCGTTCAACTAATATGTGAATTTGGACTTTAGTATTGGTACAAATGCTCCATATCTACACAGGCGAAAGCAAAATATAGGTAGTCAGACTTGACGTGAGTTGACTAAAGACTTATGCCCCACAGGGCGATACATGACAAGAACTCTTTCAGTTGCTTGCCTGCTAGTCCGTTAGTTATGTTTTCTAAACACCACCGAGTGGCAATTTGTGGGGCTGGGAAATGTGCTTGTAATTGTTGTAAAACTGTATTCTAAACAACGCTTGAGATTGATACCAAGAAATCTTCTGGAAAGTATATGCGGCCGGCACGATTATGGCCACATCACCCATCATATCCTGATTGATGAAAACACATATGGGTCTGACACAGTACCCCTGATACATGTACACACACGTAAAAGTGTTCATTACAGCGGCATTGTAAGGCAGATGGTACCCCGTGTGGAATATTTCCGGTCACTTCCCATACACACATACACACACGCGCGCGCACACACACACACACACACACACACACACACATACACACGCTACCACCACCACACAACAGGCACTCACATTTGTTTATGTTAAAACCATATTCTTGCCACTTTGTCATCTGATGACAGCTGGTGCTGCCCGCCACCCCCGCACTTCCTCAGCTACGCCTCTGGTTCTTTAAACATCTGTAAAAAATACGCAACCAACTTTACCCTCTTTCCTTATCTGTTATACAATAGTAAAATAAATCAAAAAGTCATTTAAAGAACCATAAGCGGAGCTGAGGACGTGCGGGGGTGGCGGGCTGTTGAACCGGTGGACCATAGAGGGCTAGCAAGTGGGCCGCGGATCATTGCTGGTTGTATTGAATGCATAAGGAGGTCTCCGTGGCGAAGCAGTGAAGGTCGTGGGTTCGTTTCACAGCCGCGTTTTTCTGTTCACGAGTGCAAGTTTTAAGGGCAGGCATGGAGCTACAGGGTTCGTTCTTTGTGCGACGCTCTCACCAAGCGGCTAGATGTTCTGTGGAGAGAGACCGAGCCGAATAGTATAGTATAACACCTTGTGCAAGGAAGTCGATCTTCTCGACTTTAACCTCGAACCGTTATTATTTTACTGGTCTTTCTTCTGTTTCTTCTTCGCGTTCACCGGCTGTAAACTCCGGCGGAAAGTTCTGGTTGTTCGGCCACTTCTGGACTGCAGCCCTGTTCCAGAACATGTGTTGTGTGTGCATCCGTTTGACAGATCTGACTAATTTGTATGCAGACTGTTGGTTCCTCACCTCTCAGACAGATGCACTCCGACTTCGAAGGAAGCTCCCAATTAGTCGACTCTTACGACATGGTTTTGGGTAGGCAGTGGGTCGTGGGTCTATTCTTGTTTTCCCTATAATAGGACACTGGAATCCACACGGGGAACTGGTCTTTCTATATTGGGGCTAGGCTGACTGGCCCGTGACCTCAGCAGTTTTGGCCCCTGAGTAAATTTAGTTGAATAGCACGACTTCGCAGGATGTTGCAGAACCAACCCCAGTATTTTTTAGCTGTTTCAGAATATCTAGACAATTTTTAGTAGTTTGCCATTACTTCTAAACGGTCAGCTCTAGAAAACATCGTCAACATTGACGCAACGCCGTCGGTTGCCAAATCACCCGCAGCTACAATCAAACCGCGTTTCTCAGAACCCCTAAGCCACATTAAAAAAAAAGTGCAATTGCAAAAACATGATAGACATTAGAACGAGAGAGCGATAGACAAGGAAGAGTATCTCCTTTTTTAATGAATCGTTGAGGTCGAAGTTCACAAGCCAACACAGTTCCCAGCCTCCCGCCCTGCACGGTCAAGTACCAAACAGAACTTAACCATTGAAGCTTTTCAACCGGAATTACTTTAAATGCTTCTGTCTGGACTGTTTTCAACCATTCATTTGGGTTCAGACTTTGTTCTTCTGTCTGCGAATGTTATATAAATAAACAACTCCCATTGCTTCTGTCGTTAAGTGTCTTGTTTAGTTTCTTGTCCGGACAACATCCTGCTAGACAAAGTGTTATATTGGGAATATACTGGGGATTGATGCGTAGGGAAACCGGCTATGGCATTCGAGAAAGTGTTTCAAGTTGTAGTGTCTGTCCTCTTGTTAATGTCCGAAGGTCAGATTTTTCCATGTAGACTTAACATTCAACTACGTAGTCTTGTTGTTTACTCATAATTCCTTAACTTCACCTCCCAGTAGCTTACAACAGATAATACTGCAGCTGCTGCTGTTGCTGCTACGATACTAATAATAGTACTACAACAACAAAACAACAGCAACCACCATTGCTACAACTCATTTCATCTTATTACTTCTACTACTAATATCACTACTACTACTACTACTACTACTACTACTACTACTACTACTACTACTACTACTACTACTACTACAACTACTACTACAACAACTACAACTACTACTACTACTACTACTACTACTACTACTACTACTACTACTACTACTACTACTACTACTACTACTACTACTACTGTTGCTGCTACTACTACTACTCACTACTGTTGTTACTGCAGCTGCTGCATTAGAATGTACATGAGTCTAACACTGTTCACCCATTGTAGCTGTATGATGTTGACGTTTATCTCAGTTGTGGACTGAATGGTTCGATTTGCAACGAGGATAATCTGTCGACTAACTAACTAACTAACTAACTAACTAACTAACTAACTAACTAACTAACTAACTAACTAACTAACTAACTAACTAACTAACTAACTAACTAACTAACTAACTAAATAATTAACTAACTAACTAAATAAATCGGAAGCTTCGCTGCAGAGGTTCCATGTAGTTACCATTCTGTTTTTGGAATTTTTTTCCAGGGGATGCCGGTGTATTGCGAAAGAAACGGGCAGACAGACTGGTTGCTTCTGTACCACTTAGTGGTAAATTGATGCATGACAAGCTAGATGTTGTAAGAGCCCTTTTGGTGCGAATGAACAGTGCGTAAGCACAACAGATGGTCATAGTCGCAAGAGAACTGCACAGTGAGGAGTGTTCAGTGGATCTGACCATCACTCAACACCCAAGGGAGGGTGAGGCGAACAAGTCACACTGTTACTGGTAGAATCGGAACTGGAACTTTGATCTTGCTGCTGAAGATGGGGATAAAGCGCGTTTGGGAATTTCCAGAGTGCTAGGACCTTACTTCTTAAAATCGCAACTCGTAGCTTAAATGGGATTACCTCTCTCATCAAGACATCACAAGATTGTTCAGTATGCTCATCACACAATATTCCTGGTTTATCCTCCATAAACTCCTCTGTTTCTGGGTACACATAACAAAGCTTGGGTAAAAGAGTTAGAGTTAGAGAAAGACAACTAGACTGTCGGCAGATGTTTGTCATGACAACAAAAGGTGCCTCAAATCAAATGGAAGGTGGTGCTAACTTGAGGCCTCATTTAACTTGTCAACCTTGGAATATTGTGTCTAAAGCGCTCAGCAGTTTTTTTTTTTCGATTTGAATTCATTAACATTCAACCGACTAGTTTTTTTTTTTTTTTCCATCTACAGCTTAGACATGCCTAAGCTTGTGCGAGTCTACATATATTACAATCTTCTTTTTCTTTTTCTTCATCTTTTTCTTCTTCTTCTTCTCCTCCTCCTCCTTCTTTTCCTTCGTCGTCTTCTTCTTCTTCTTCTTCTTCTTCTTCTTCTTTCTTCTTTCTTCTTTCTTCTTCTTCTTCTTCTTCTTCTTCTTCTTCTTCTTCTTCTTTCCTTTACTACTGAAATGCCTCGCGGCGTCAGGGCAGGAAGAAATCTCATAGAAGTACATAGAAGGTGCCGGTACTCACCCCAAAGTGTGTTTTACGGTAGTTGTAAAGAAATAATGCATTTTTTTTTGGTTCTGCGCACCGTTTCGTACCGTCAGAGAGCCAGTCCGGCTTCTCACCTCTTTTATTTTTTCAACAACAAAAATAGAAAAAAAATAAGTATCCAAAGGGGACTAACTCTGCATATCTTTAAGGTAATGATTACAGTCCTTTTTTTAAGGCAGTGGTCTCTCACCTGGCGAGTCAAAGGGGTTTCAAGGTGTGGGGGGGGGGGGTTGCCCTGGGGTGGGGGGGGGGACTATTTGCCAAATACTAAAGGGGATTCCACTTGAAAAAAGGTTGCAGATCACTGCTTTAAGGATATAAACCCGTCTTGAGAAATCGAACCCACACACTTGAAGATCGTGAAATTGTTACACTTACTAACTATAACCTAGCAACAGACAGGGTGGGGCTTCAAAAAAATGAAAAATTTGCTTCCCACATTGGGACGACATAAATGAATGAATGAATGAATTTCCACCCCACCAGGACATCACACAAGCGACAAACAC
>CAJHNH020001392.1:77500-147500 GCA_905116865.2 Candidula unifasciata | reverse complement strand
ATTCATCACATAATAATAATAGTTATAAACGTATAATAATGGTTATTATTACTATTGCGCACCTAAACAAGGCTTAAAGCCCCATCCCACTAGAAAATTATAAATGGTCAGAATTACCCTAAAGATTTCTTGGTGGCTAGGCCCTTGGCCACTGCTATTCCTCAGTTCTGGTTCTTAAGAGGTCCGGTTAAATATCTGCTTGTGTGACAGGGGAGGCTAACCATTCTATCCTCTATTCATCAGTGCTTCAAGAGGTTGCGCCCCTTTGCTGATCATAGAGGTCAAAAAGTTTCTTGTTCTTTATCTGAGCCGACAGCAAAAAAAAAAAACATTAGGAGGTTCCAATCTTTTTTAATTTTCTAGACACAGAAAGTGCCTCAATAGGCCTTGTTTGAGTACACAGTATTATTAATAATTAATATTATTATTGTTATCTAAAAGGCAAACAACTATTATCGGAAGTGTTTAAACGGATACCTGATATGAGATCGTCTATACAATTGTTAGTGGGGTAGTACTTACTATACTTCCAAATTATGTTCAATTTACTAACCGTCCCACTATGAGATGCAATTTTTCGTTATTTTAAAGCCCCACTCTGGGGTTTTTTGGGACTTGCGCCCGGGCGATTCTCGTCCGAGTGATGGCACTTTGTGTCACCTGGTGTTTATCGCTCGTTGTGCTGTCCTGGGTGAGAATGAAATTCATTCACTCTTGCAAACTGTCTATGATGGAATGGTATGGGAGCAAGCTCTGCTAACGCCCCGCCCACGACAAGTAAAAGTGCCTGAACTTCTAGGTTCTGGCGCCCCTGCTATGGAAAAAGAGATATCCCATATTCCTTAGTAATGCTGGTCGTCTTCACTGTAAGGACAGCAACAGTAACATAATGATGTCATTAGTAGCCAGACTCCCAGTTCGCATGATGAATTAATTTGAAACATATATGTCCGAGCGAGAACTCGAAATTGCCAGCCCTACTGCACTGCAGTCACGAAGGTGAACTAAGACTTTTCGGCTTCACAACACCACAATAAGTACGAGAATTAGAACTTTTCAACTTCACAACACCACACTAGTAACAAGAATTAGAACTTGTAATCTTCACAACACCGCGATTGGAGTGAATAGAAAAACTTGTCAGCTTCATAACACCACAATAGGAACGAGAAGTAGAGCTTTTTAATATCACAACACCACAATAGGAACGAGAAGTAGAACTATTCATCTTCATAACACCACGATAGGAATGAGAAATAGAACTTTTTAACATCACAATAGAAATGAAAAGTAGAACTTTTCGGTTTTACAACATCACAATAGGATCGATAAGTAGGAACTTACCAGCTTCACAACACCACAGTAGGAACGAGAAATAGAACTTCTCTGTTCACAACACTACAATCACGAACAACAACGCAGCGGCGACAAAAACCTTCGTCAGCATACGACATAAACAGATAAAAAAAAAATTACACACAAGAAAAACATACAATCACAACTTTACTGTCAAGCATGTCACATAATCCCAATTTATGGTTGAACAGTTAAGGCTCAGTGTTCACGTGTCGTGACGGGAGTAAGACATGAATGGTAGTTGCTTGCAGATCCGATTCTGGATTTCGCGTAAAAGTTAAAGTTATCGTTGAAAGGATCGACATCATTGCCCTGGGGTTTTGAATCATATAGTTTCGTCTCTCTCCGCAGCTGCCAGCTAAAAAAAAGCATAAAGCACGAACTCTATAGCTCTGGCGATGATCCCAGACATCTCCGTAAACTTACACTCTTGAACTGAGTGACACCGCTTTGAAACGACCCCGTGACATTAGGAGCTTGAGGCAAACATCTTCACCACTTCGCCAAGGAGTAGTACTTATTGACTGCTGTGTGAAAGAACAAAAAAATTACCCACGAAGACAACAGGTTGCCCACGTCACAAGGAGAAAATCATTCTTTGTTTACGTAATAAAAAGAAAAAAAACTGGAATACATCTCGATGATGAGGAGGTGGAGGAGAAAAATGGCAGAGGGAAACACAGACAGAAAATGCTGGAAAGTTTGACATTATGGCGTGGAAAAATATCTGTGTCAGAACTGATTGAACGTACACGAGACAGAAGGTTGTGGACTGCCATGATCACCAACGGCACACGGCATGAACTATAAGGAATCTAGTCGTCCCCATGTGGGATGCAACTTTTCGTTTTTTAAAGCCCTATCCTGGCTTTTGTTGAGGGGCCCTGAATATAGCCGGGCCATAAATATGGCCTAACGGCTGAAGTGAGTTTGTGGGACCCCTTCACGGGTGACCCTCATCCGCATGGTGGCACTTTATGTCACCTGGTGTCTATCGCTTTGTGTGATGTCCTGGTGGGGTACAACTTACACACACACATACATAAACTATAGGAAGAAGAAGAAGTAGAAATGTGGTTTTACTGGACATTTGACGTTCAGTAGTTTTTATTAACGCAGTCATCTGGTGTTGGTCATGTTATGAATACAAGGACACTGGAACATGTTGTGACCACTGTGAAGATCTAGGGACACCAAGATAAAGAAAGACAGTGCTAGATTCTGGACAGCCTTCTGTTATGGCATGGAAAGGTGTTAGGAAGGAATTAATCTATGCTATGGAAGACTGCACACTGTGGACAAGCATGTTCGCCCATGCCAGTCGACAAGGCACATGATGATGATGATGAGTTTTCCTTGCTTTTGAGAATAGTTGGAGGCTCTTGTCCTTGTCAAAATCAGCGCAACGTTGTCTGCTTCTTCTTCTTCTTCGTTTGCACTCACAAGGACAGCAGCTTACAAGTCGTGTTGTGGTTTACAGCTATGCTGCGATATGTGAGCATTTCAACCCAACACATCCAATTTTAGTAAAACCCGAAATAGTCGCCATTTACGACATGCTTAAAATAACACACAATTAAGGCCCATGGCCATGGGACCAGATAACTAGAACTCTTCTCTTCTCTTATGTCCCTTTGCTTTGTTATATATGTGGCTCGGGGTTACGAACGTGGTGCACACTACTAAACGAGTAATTGCCTAGAAAATCACACCCCGTGTGAGTTTCAATGCCTCCTTTCTTGGTGGGGAATGGGGAAAAAAGACACACCGTCTTCTAATAAGGATGTTTTAACAGGCCATTAGTTAGGGATGTGCTAAAAACGGCTGTGCTTGGCCGAAAGGCATCAATATCATAGCCTGCCTGTAAACTTCAACATTTCGTATCAACAGGCTTTTTAAAGGGCATGTTCATAATAAAAGGGAGACAACAGACAAGAAGAAAGGGGAGGCTTTTCTCCATAGGTTTATAGCTCAGACAGATTATAATGATGTAGACATCAGGAATGAGGTCAGAAAGGAGTTAGCTGGCACTTTAAAGAATGTGCATTATGAAGACATGATACAAGTGGAAGATATCAAACAAATTGTGAAAAAAGCACAAAGACACTGCACCAGGGCCGGATGGAGTCAGATATGGTCACATAAAGTCTTTGAGCGATGTAAACCTGGCAGAGATAGCCGACTCTTTTAACCAGAGCATTAAGACAGCATCAGTACCGCAGGACTGGGTGCACAGCTATCGGCTATCCTTCGACTAACGGTCGGCAATGATGGCGGCCGCAAAATATCCAGTCGAGCCACAGTCATGTGTCATGTGTTGTAAACAGTCAAAAATTGAAGTGGAAACTAATAAGGAACAAAAACTAATAAGGAGCGACAAAAATGTTATATCAAATCGACTACTCACCGATAATTGTATGCCTTTTTTATCTGGAAATTATGGCACAGACGTTCTAAATAGTGCTCGAAAATCTGCTGTTTGTGGCTGTTACGCCATTGAAACTCGGCTAAGTACGATCGGAACAAGGCGCGGCTCGTACCGCATTGTTAACACACCTTTCTTTTTTAGTAGCATCCACAGACCGGCTATCCTCCGAATAACGGGCACAAAAGATGTCGACTAAAAACAGGGCTTCACTTACTTGTCAATTTGGAACTTCCAACGACTTAATTTGCGGTTTTCCGGCGACTACTGCCACCACCGAGAGTAGGGGCTAAACTAGATGGCTAGAACTCACGAGCAAAGCTACAGGAGATGCGGAAAGCTGCTGCTCGTGGGTCCCAGCCATCTAGTTTAGCCCCATCCGATGCTCTCGTAGTGGCAAGTTTACCTCGGCGGTTTGTTCCGTTTCTCGAAAATTGTCAACAGACACTAATCCTAGTTTTGCCGCGATGTGCTCCTGACCGCAAGTGCGCAATAGACACGTGACTGTGGCTCGACTGGATATTTTGCGGCCGCCATCTTTGCCGACCTTTAGTCGGAAGATAGCCCAGCTATCTAATCCCACTACCAAAACCTTTTGAAGATCATTCTAAGCTCAGTAGCTTTAGAATCATCACCTTACAAACACATTTGGTAAGGTCTTGGAGAAAATAGTTGCTGTAAAGCTACAAGAATTTTTGGAAAGGGGGAAGTTTCTCCCAATAAGTCTGGGAAGCTACAGGCCAGGAAAAGAAACATGGGCAAATGCGGTCACTTTTGCTTCTTACGTATATAAAGGGTTTCCAGAACAGACAGGAAACTTTGGCGGTAGGACTGGATCTCGAGGATGCTTATAACAGAGTGAGATACGGCATCTTAATGACTGCACTGAAGGAGGAGGTCAGTCCATGGCTGGTGAACGGGTTTGCAGCTGTCCTGTATTCACGTCGGGGTGCTCTCCGACTGGGCCCATGGACCTCAGAAATATGCAGTTTGGCCCCATGACTGCCACAGGGATCCGCCATCTCGCCTGTGCTCTTTAACCTGTATACAAGCAAGATTGCGAGCCTAGGAACACCAGGAGTTGGACGGATACTGACTTTTGCGGATGATATACTTGCACATAGGCAGGGGAAAGAAAGGGAACAAACAGCCCGAGAGCTACAAGCGACAGGAGACAAAGTGACTGAGTGGTGTACAGAAATGAGTGCTGTCGTCCACCCGGAAAAGGCGTCTGTTGTGTTTTGTTCTCTGGACAACAGAATCGTTAAAGCTACTGTCCCAAGTCTCACGATAGATGGTAGAAACGTTAACAGAGAGAGCAAACTGAAGTATCTGGGAATTACATTTGACAGGAGCATGCCCTTAAAGGACCATGTGGAGAGTGTTGTGACGAGATGCCAAAAAGGACTTAGTGCACTTAAGACAATGGCTGCAATTGACATAGAGCAGAGAATTCTTTTCACACTATATCAGCACCTGATCCTGTAAGTTGTTGACTACGGCCTGGGACTGCTTACCGTCTCAAAAAGTAGACAAACTAGAGCGCATACAGAACGCGGCAATGCGGGTCATTCTGGGTTGCACCAGAGACACCCTAGTGATGTGTATGCGATACATCCTTGGTTTGCCGAAGGTTGCAGGTAGGCACAAGGTGCTGCAAGCGAAGTCATATCTCAGGGTAGCTGCAGACACAGACCACCCTTTGCATGAAGCTCTGGGTGCAGTTAAGGGTCAGCGGCTGATAAGAGGGAGGTCATGGATGGCTCATGCAGAAGAAACAATCAGACAGGTTTGCATTCTTGAGAACATTAGGCGAGGAGAGGAGTGGGTCAAAGTGCCACCTGAACAGTCAGGCTTGTGTAGGGTCATAATCACGCTGACCCGGGAATACAGAGACTGGCCAGCAGGTGCCACGAGGGTGGAAATTCAGCAATTAATTCAAGATAATGCTCGCTCAGAGGATTTGATCATTTACACATACGGTTCAGTGTCAAGAGGCAAAAGAAGTGCTTGGGGCTTCTTAGCAGAAGTTAATGGTCGACGTTTGGTGCAGGAGAGCCTAGCATATGATATCACAACATCCAGCTTAAGAATTGAGGTGGAGGCGGTCACTGCAGCTTTCCGCTGGCTAGAGAACACGACACACACGCATATATCGTGATTGTAACTGACTCAGAAAGCAGGCTGAGAAAGATCGGAACAGGTATGCTTCGAGTAGAGTGGCATGCTTCGCTGCGGAGGACACGGGTAAGGAGTATTGTCTGGATTTTTTCACCGGGGCCTGAAGGTATGTTGGGAAATGAACAGGCGGACAGACTGGCTGGCTCTGCACAACTTGGTGGAACACTGATGCATGATAAGGCAGACGTAGTTAGTGCCTTGTGGGAAAGCGTGTACAGTTCGGAGGAGCAGATGGATCACCACAGTCTGGTGAGCTTGATGAAGGGGGAAGTGACGAGAGGTTTTAGCAGATGCTCGAGGCTCAGAGGGAAGACAAGACGGACGTTTAATCAGAATGCTACTGGCACCATTAGTATGAGTATTCTTCGCCGGCTGCTGAAGATGGTGACGGAGCGCTTATGGGAATGCCTTGAGTACTGTGATTTTAAATGTAATGTATGTGTCCCCAAAAAATGAACACTTCACGCTCATTTATTTCAAGTTTATTGATGAATAAAACACATAAATGTAAACAAACAGTTACCTGCATTGGCCACTTAATACAATAAGTAGTATAGGCTGCAATGGCCGAAAAGTGAACACACTAAAATAAAAGGCAGTCAAACAAGGGACTTATGTACACGTATTTGGGCGGTTAGCGTGTTATGTTATCATATTTGCCACAGCAGTGCCAGTTAGGATACACATGGGACTTGATGGTGAAACAGAGGTGGATGATTTACTTCGGCAGCATTATTTTCACAAATTCTGAAAAAACAGAAATATAAAAATAGATTTCTGCACGAATTCGCAAACATACGCTGAGATAAATAGTATATACAAGCTTCCATACCTACTAACATAGGTACCTACAGACAGATAGAAAGACAAACGGACCGAACGACAGACAGACAGACGGACGGACAGACAGACAGACAGACAAACAGACAGACATGTGGGCTAATAGTAGGCTAGCAGGCAAACAGGTGGACATCTAAACATAAGTCCATGCATACATCTAGGCATACATTCATAATTTCATCCCATCATCTATCTATCAATTCATCCATTGATCCATTAATTCATCCATCCCTCCCTCTCTTTCTCCTTTCCCTGCCTCCATCGATCAATCCATCCATCCATAATCCACAATCCACACACACATACATACATACATACCTTCATACATACATACATAAATACATACATACATCCATCCATCCATCCATCCATCCATTTATCCATCCATCCATCCATCCATCCATCCATTCATCCATCCATCCATACATCCATCCATCCATCCATCCATCCATCCATCCATCCATCCATCCATCCATCCATCCATCCATCCATCCATCCATCCATACATACATACATACATACATACATACATACATACATACATACATACATACATACATACATACATACATACATACATACATACATACATACATACATACATACATACATACATACATACATACATACATACATACATACATACATACATACATACATACATACATACATACATACATACATACATAATTCATCATTGGCACCTTTCCGTCTTTCCAGACGATAGTGTTATACTGCTCTATGAGGAGGCATGAGACTCACAGCCCATGGCGATGGCGAGTGTAACTAGCAAGATCCGCCCGTGTCAAGAAAAGTCTTCCACAATGATAGCATGGGATTTCAGGACCATTGTTGTCAACATTTGTGTTTAGTCCGTTTCTTTTCAGATGCTCAGCTCTCATCCTTTCTGCAATCATTTATTCCTTCAGTCTCACTCCCTTCCTGATATGCCCTTTCCACACAACACAGTCCATGGCATTTTGTTTCCATGAGTCCGCCTGAATTATCTACATAATTACATACAAATATAATCAACACAGACGGACAAGCAGACAGACCTACACAGACAGACAAGCAGACATGCATCCATCCATCCATGCATGCATGCATCCATCCCTCCATCCATTCACCAATCCACCCATCCATATATACATTCATACACACATACACACACATACAGACAGACAGACAGACACATGTATCTACATTAGTACATACATAAATAATCAACATAGACAGACCTACACAGAAAGACAAGCAGGCAGAACTACACAGACA
The DNA here is from genome assembly GCA_905116865.2 of Candidula unifasciata. NCBI lineage: Eukaryota > Metazoa > Mollusca > Gastropoda > Stylommatophora > Geomitridae > Candidula > Candidula unifasciata. Next base: position 139,420 of record CAJHNH020001392.1, on the reverse strand, counting down.
GACAAGCGGACAGAACTACACAGACAGACAAGCTCACACACAGACCTACACAGACAGACAAGCGGACAGAACTACACAGACAGACAAGCTCACACACAGACCTACCATCAACATCTATTTGCCCATCCCCGTCCATATCTATCTCCCGCATCATGTCCATGACCTCCTCCTTGGTGACCCGCTCTCCCAGGTTAACCATCATCTGTTGCAATTCGTCTGCCGAGATGGACCCGCTACCATCGATGTCTACAAACCTGAAGACAAACACAGTATGAGTTGAGCAGGGGTCAGTGATCAGTGGTTGCAGCTATTTCTCAGACTGTATTTCTGTACTGTACGTCAAAAACAACTAGAGTCTTTATTATACTGGGATTCTGTAGTGACCACGTCATGCGCCTCTAGAAGACTGTCAAAAAACTTCACAGCAGAGCAGCAAGTTATTATTGATTCAGCCAAAGTGCTCGAGGAAAGAAAAATGATAAACAGCAAAGTTGTTTTCCTTGGTGACTGCATGCCAGTCCTCCAGGCGACTCAGAAGGATCTACGAGACAACATGGAGAGAGAACTGACCCGCCAGCTAAACAGACGCACGGAAAACAATCAGATCATTCTCCAGTGGATCCCGGCTCACTGCGGCATGCCAGGAAATGAATTAGCAAACAGACTTGCAACAACCATTGACCATAAATAACCAATCACTTGAAAATGTAGAACATTTCACATATCTTGGCAGTGTGGGGTCCCTACTGGGAGGGACAGAGGAAGACATACAGTCACGTGTGAAAAAAGCTATAGCTGCTTTTGGAAGGATGAGGCAAATCTGGAAATCCAACAGTTACTGCCCACGAAACTCCGACTCTACAAGAGCATCATGGAGACGAACGATGACTTTATGACCTGAATGCGGCATCTTTGACATGCAGTCCAAACACACATGTCTACACAAAATTGTCTGGCCAGAGACAATCTCAAACACTAAACTACACAAACCAAGGAACAGAAAATTACCATGAAGAAAGGCTCCTCGTTATGAAATGACTTCACTGCGGCCATACCAGCTCTCAATGGAATTAGCAAAGAAGACTTGCAAGGGGTGGAAAAACAAAGTAGACGAACAATGAAAAGTGACCATTCATTGTCATGGACCACTGAAGATTGCACAGGAAAAGCACTTATCAAAGCCTCATGAAAATAACAAGAACAATTTTTTCCGTCTACGATGTCAAGGCCAGGCTGCGTGCATCCACAAAAACATAAGAGAGAACTTACAGTGAACCCACACAGTCAGATCATGTCAAACCCGACCACAGCGGCACCTGAGCAAACAGACTGCAAGGACAAAGTAGTCAACACTACCATTCATTGTCTTACGAGAAATCAGAACACTTATCAAAGGAAAATAAAGGAATTGTACAGAACAAGCTAACAGGAAACATCCACAAGGGACAATGCTGACTCAACATAAAACACAACAACAATTTTCCGTCTACGAACAGGCCACTGCAGGCTCAACTAAAACATGCATAAAATAAAGATTTTACAGTCCCCACAGTGTGTCTGTCAAACAGGACCACAGACACCTCAGCACATTCTGCAGACTTGTCCACTCTACCTACAACTTCGAAAAGACACCTGGTCTCAAAAGCAAAGTGTACAGAGCAAGCTCGGAAACCACGAGGGACCTGCTGCTGACATAGAGACAACCCACCCGATGTCTGATCTGAGCATACGAAACCGAACGCAAAGAAGAAAGAAGAAGAAGAAGAAGAAGAAGAAGAAGAAGAAGAAGAAGAAGAAGAAGAAGAAGAAGAAGAAGAAGAAGAAGAAGAAGAAGAAAAAGAAGAAGAAGAAGAAGAAGAAGAAGAAGAAGAAGAAGAAGAAGAAGAAGAAGAAGAAGAAGAAGAAGAAGAAGATCACTAGTTATGCTAGCTGAGGCTAGTGTGGGAGAAAATTTGGGTTGCGACTGAATATTTTAAAGCCTTATACCTAGTACTTGCTTTGTTCCGAATATACCAGTGTTACCTTTCCTTTGCATTGAACAAGATTGGCCAAGTGAGGAATAATGCTGAATGGTCAGCATATTATAATCATCATCACACCACCATCATCATCATCAAAGTATCCTTGTCAGTTGGCGTAGGCGTTAATGCATCTCCGCAGATCTCGGTCTCTGGTATTCTGGATCAATTCCACTAAACACATTCCTCCATGCCATTGTCTTAAGCACACAAGGCTGCTCTAAGACTACCCAGGCTGTGTGCTATAGAGAGGACTAGCAACCCTGGCTTTAGCTGCTATTTGCATGGGCTATAATTTTTATACCCGCTAGAGAGCATTGAGAATGTGGTAGACTTGGAAACCTCCATCTGTTTTGCAAATTCGCCTTTATGTGAATGTGAACATCCGAAAACCGAGCGGACACTACTCTGCCGAGACTCCGTGGAGTGGGTAAATGCAACATGAATTAACTGAGCAGTCGACACTCCTTGGGCGATATTATGGCTCACAGTAACATACATTTAACCTGTCTGTTCTAGAGCTCATTAGGACAAGACGTTTCATGAGTCGATACTTAATGCTTCGGATTAAAGATCTAGCGACTGTAAACATCAGGAAAACACTGTGAGGACAGACATACAGACACAGGGACAGAAATAGAGAAATGCCGACAGAGGAACCGACCGACCAACAGACAGACAGACAGACAGACAGACAGACAGACAGACAGACAGACAGACAGACAGACAGACAGACAGACAGACAGACAGACAGACAGACAGACAGACAGACAGACAGACAGACAGACAGACAGACAGACAGACAGACAGACAGAATACAAACACAGGGACAGAAAGAGAGAAATGCCGACAGAGGTACCGACCGACCAACAGACAGACAGGCAGATAGACAGGCAGATAGATAGATAGATAGATAGATAGATAGATAGATAGACAGACAGACAGACAGACAGACAGACAGACAGACAGACAGACAGACAGACAGACAGACAGACAGACAGACAGACAGACAGACAGACAGACAGACAGACAGACAGACAGACAGACATACAGACAGACAGACAGACAGACAGACAGACAGACAGACAGACAGACAGACAGACAGACAGACAGACAGACAGACAGACAGACAGACAGACAGACAGACAGACAGACAGACGACAGACAGACAGACAGACAGACAGACAGACAGACAGACAGACAGACAGACAGACAGACAGACAGACAGACAGACAGACAGACAGACAGACAGACAGACAGACAGACAGACAGACAGACAGACAGACAGACAGACAGACAGACAGACAGACAGACAGACAGACAGACAGACAGACAGACAGACAGACAGACAGACAGACAGACAGACAGACAGACAGACAGACAGACAGACAGACAGACAGACAGATAGATAGATAGATAGATAGATAGATAGATAGATAGATAGATAGATAGATAGATAGATAGATAGATAGATAGATAGATAGATAGATAGATAGATAGATAGATAGATAGATAGATAGATAGATAGATAGATAGATAGATAGATAGATAGATAGATAGATAGATAGATAGATAGATAGATAGATAGATAGATAGATAGATAGATAGATAGATAGATAGATAGATAGATAGATAGATAGATAGATAGATAGATAGATAGATAGATAGATAGATAGATAGATAGATAGATAGATAGATAGATAGATAGATAGATAGATAGATAGATAGATAGATAGATAGATAGATAGATAGATAGATAGATAGATAGATAGATAGATAGATAGATAGATAGATAGATAGATAGATAGATAGATAGATAGATAGATAGATAGATAGATAACAAACTGAGTGAAAACACATAAACTTACTTAAACACGTCCCTCAACTCCTCCTCTTTACTTGAGTACTTCTTCTGTCGAGCCATCATGATCGAGAACTCCTGGAAGTCGACTTTGCCATCTCCTGCACACACAAAGTACGGATTTATCATCTGCACGTTATGTTTATGTTAGAGAGCCGCCATAGTTTAGCTCCGCCTGCCGATCCGAAGGTTGAAATCAGCATCAAGTGCAATTTTATTTTCCCTTTCACGACAAGACATATTGTTTTAGTATCCAGAAGCCATGAGTTGTTAACCCTTAGGCTCGGTATTATGGATATCGCAACCTTTCGGCCTTGATTCCATTGTAAATACCGTAAAACTGGGAGAAAATGTGGCTTTTCTGCCTACCCCCGGGATTGAACCCGGACCACAAGGAGTTCGTCACCCGGTCTCCGCGCAATCTGGTTTAGCAAACTACGCTAGAGAGCCGGCCGACAAGACATATAAGTAACTAGAATGCATGTTTGCTTATTCGAGGTATATAAATATACGATGATTCTTGCTGGATTGCCCTTTTGAGAGTTATACAGCACAATTTCATACATAGCCAATCGATCTTTTACACCCTCCCCTTTCTTCCCCAGAAAAGTGGTGTAGCGGCTACACGCTCACCTGCGGATCTGAAGGTCGTGGGTTTTGGTCCTGATGAGCCGGACTGTTTTTTTTTTCTTCAAAAAAGGACCCTGACTCTAATGTTGACCCAACTTTGAGTGGGCACCAGGTATAGCCCTGGAAAGTAAAGGCGACCGGCGTGACCACAATACCCACCGAGTGCCAATTGGTCCGTAAAATAGAGGTCTAGTCCTTTGAGCCCAACACACTTTTGTTGTTTAAACTGTATCCCATGCTCAGTATAGTAACGATGATACGTTAACAAAAACAGTGGCGGCTCGTAGCTAACATTAATGTGGTTTTTTTCCAGACAAATTTTAGTCGATTTAATATTGTGTAAAAGTAATTAAACACACACACACACACACACACACACACACACACACATACATACATACATACATACTTACATACATACATACAGAAACTAAATAGAGTCGTAAAGAAAGAAGAAGAAAAGTCACTACTTATAGTCTACATTTTTACACTTTAAGTTTTATCCATTCATTTAAAAACGAAATTCATTCCTTATGTTTTGTTCTGCATTAAAAAATTTAACAAACAGCATCTGCAACACTACCCTTTCTACCTTTTTATCTGGGACATGTGAGAATATGCCCAGCCACCACACTCCATGTCGCAGTAATGTTGAAAGGTACAGTTTCATACAAGGATGCTGTAATTTCTTTTTTTTTTTTTTTAACTAGGGGATAGCTCTACTAGCTTAACTACAGTATCAAGACAGAAAAGACAATGGTACGAACATGCAAAAAAACGGTCTCTCAGAAACAATAGTACAAGGCTCACTAGAAGGATAGAGGAGAGGAGGCAGACCAAGAAAGATCTGGATACAGAACTTGGATGACTGGACAGGCCTTAGGCAGGCAACCACGAGGTCCACCGCATCGAAACGATAAGAGAATCAATGGCAACTGGTGGCCCAACGACAAGCAGTCTAACGGGATGATGATAATGAAGACATGTGCTTACTGATAATAAGATTATTGGTTACATAATGTGCAAGAGTAAAGAAAGAAAGGAGAAGAGAGCCTTCATTATATTGAATGTTATCGATAATATCCAGTGACATAAGGAAGGTTACAGTTCTGCAGTGCTTATGTACGAGGTGCTGCTGAACAAGGTACTTGGTCATACCATTAACATCCGCTTTGGCGATCATCTTCTGGAGCTCTGCTGCAGATGGATTCTGACCCACGGCTCTCATGGCTTCACCCAGCTCATTGCTTGTTATCACCCCATCTCTGTTTTTGTCAATGGCGTCGAACAGGTCTCTATATTCTATTTGGAAGAAATACACGATTAACCACTATATATATATATATATATATATACACACACACATACACATACATACATATATATGTATATGGTGCATCAAATTCAGGATTAACCAGTTATTTATATTCTGTAAGGGAAAAAAATCCTGGGGTAGGAGCCTATCCTACTACTATGCGCGTCCTCCATGTGGCGGATGGTGGAAAGGCCTCTAGATATAGAGGTTAGCCACGAATATATTGAATAAGTGGCCGTGGACCAAAACAGGTGATGGTCATTGAGAGGAGGCCAGTTAGTTGGTGGGACAGCTAACTCTATAAAATACCTCAAAACTCTACGACATGGCCATCGGCAGGTAAGAGGCGCCATAACCCCCCCCCCCCCCCCCCCCCCCCCCCCCCCCTGCTGCCTTGCAGGGTGAGTCTCTTTAGACAAAGGTTATTGGAGTCAAACCATATACAAACCGGCGGAAGGCAAGGGGAAGCCATCGCTGTACTATCCCAAGAAAATCATGCCTCAAAATAATACATATTCAGATAACGACGTGAATGGGGATTCCAATGGAATCACCTCATCCGGTAGGGAGCATCATGTTCTACGGGTGATACCCGACCGTCATCCAGCTACTGTAGAAAATAAAAATGGTAGAAACATCATGAACATTGGTACATGGAATGTCAGAACACTCGTACAAAACGGAAAGCTGGATAACATCAAGATGGAAATGAAAAGAATGAACATCAACATATTAGGAATTGGTGAAATGCGATGGCCAGGAGCAGGTGAAAAGTATTCAGATCAGTACATAATTATTTACTCGGGTGGGAAGGAATATAGTAAGGGAGTTGGTATTATTTTGGATCAAAAGGACTGTGAAGGGATTTTGGACAATATCAGATAGAGTACTATTAGTAAAACTTCGCGGCAGACCGCTTGACATCAACTTAGTACAGATTTATGCCCCAACAGCAGATAGTTCAGAGGAAGATATTGACGCATTTTATGACGAGTTAGCAAGGCTGTTGATCAATGCAAAAATTGTGAAGTAACAATGGTACTTGGAGATTTCAACGCGAAAGTAGGAAATGAAAAAGTGTACGGAATAACGGGTGGCTATGGCCTAGGAGAAAAGAATGTGAGAGGTGACAGATTAATAGCATAGGCTGAGTCGCGCAGCATGATAATAGGTAACACATGGTTTAAACACCATCCTCGAAGATTGTGGGCTTGGAAAAGTCCTGGTGATAATGTCCGCAATCAGATTGATTATATTTTGATTTCAAGAAGATTCAGGAGCAGCTTAGTTGGAGCAAAAACTAGACCATTAGCAGACTGCTTTAGTGACCATGTTCCAGTTGTAGGAAAAATTAGAATAAAACTAAAGAGCATTAGAAAAACACTACAGAACATCAAGTTAAATTTAGGAATTCTTAGAACGGATAAAGAAATTAAGGACCAGTACAATGTCACTGTACAAAACCGGTATAATGCAATGGAAATTATACAGACTATTGATGAACAGTGGGATATGTTGAGTGAGTCAATTCAGCAGACATCTAAAGGGATAATCCCACCAACCCATAGAGTTGCGAAAAAAGAAATGGATGTCAACCGAAATTCTGCAGTTGATGGATGAAAGAAGGAAGAAAAAGAATGATAAAAAAGAATACTCCAAAATACAAAAAGAAATAGTGAACATATGCAAAGTGGCTAAAGAAGCCTGGCTGAATCAAATGTGTACAGAGATTGGGGAAAACAACAGGAAAGACTCACATTCCATGTACCAAAAGATAAATATGTTAAAAGGAAAGATGACACGTAACAGCACTGGATGTTTGAAATCAAAAGATGGTGACTTATTAATGGGACATAGTAATATAATTAACAGATGGACAGAGTATATAGGGGAATTTTATGATGATAATAGACTAGATGTAGAACTGCAGACCAACAATGATGGTCCACCAATAATGACTGCAGAAGTTGAGGATGCAATACATCAAATGAAGAAAGGAAAAGCACCCGAACCAGACAACATCTCACTGGAAGAAATCGAAGCACTGGGAGATTTTGGAATTGAAATAATAACTAAACTTTGAAATGATATTTAATATAGTGGGTATATTCCAAATGACCTTTTAAAATCCATATTTATAGCTCTGCCTAAGAAACCAGGCACTATAAAATGTGAAGACCATCGCACAATAAGTCTTATGAGTCACATGACTAAGATTTTACTGAGAATAATTATGAGAAGAATAAGAAACAAAATTAAACTAGAAATCAGCGATGAACAATGTGGATTTGTAGAAGGAAAATGTACAAAAAATGCCATATACATCCTAAGGACATTGTCAGAAAGAGCTATAGAAGTAAAGACTGATTTGTACATATTCTTCATAGACTATACAAAAGCATTTGACTGTGTAAAGCATGAAGAAGTAATCAAACTGTTAGAAAAATTAAACATTGATGGGAAAGATCTACGAATAATAAAGAATATGTATTGGCAGCAAACAGCAGCTATAAGAATTAACAACTGTTTAGATACATTTCAAAGCATAAAGAGGGGCGTACGACAAGGATGTGTACTGTCACCTGATTTGTTTTCAATATACAGTGAATATGTAATGAGAGCTTTAATTGGTATGCCAGGAATTGTGGTTGGTGGGCACAATATAAACAATTTACGTTATGCTGATGACACAGTCTTGATAGCAACAAGTCAGAAAGAACTACAGGAAATGATAGACATTGTGGTGTTAGAAAGTGGAAGAATGGGCCTCAGTTTGAATAATGGGAAGACAGAAGTAATGGTGGTATCAAAGAAACGAATTATTCCTAAGTGTGTAATAAAAGTTAATGGTGTCATTTTAGGACAAGTACAGAAATATAAGTATCTGGGCACATGGATAACATCAGATGGAAGATGTATAACTGAAATAAGAAACAGAATAAGATAGACAAAAACTGCATTTTATAAAATGAAAAACATCTTGTGCAATGTATCCTTGTCATTGAGAGTTAGAAAAAGAATTCTTGCTTGCTACATACATCCAGTTTTAACATATGGCTGTGAATCCTGGACAATCGGTAGGCAGGCCAAACAATTTCTGGAGGGCTCAGAAATGTGGTTTTACAGAAGAATGCTTAGAATACCTTGGACAGCCAAAAAGAGCAACCAAGAGGTTTTGAAAGAGGCGAGAGCCCGAAAACAACTTATAACAGACATCAGAAGGAGACAGTCATCATTTTTCGGCCATGTTGTGAGAAGAGGGAAAATAGAACATGTTGTGACCACTGGAAAGATATGTGGAAGGAGAGATAGAGGAAGACAGCGAGAGAAGATGCTTGACAGTCTTGTTGCATGGCATGGAGGTGTGTCGGCACACGAATTGATACATGCTGCAGGAGATTGCAGATTATGGAGAGGCATAATCGCCCACGCCAGTCGGCAAGGCACCTGATGATGATGATGATAAAGGAAAAAATAAAGGAATAACTACTTCTATAGATTCTGTATCTACAAAATACAGAATTAACCACATCTAAATCTAACTATTTTGTGTTTGGTAAGCATAAGAATAACAGTCTCTATATTTTTACTGAAGCAAATACAGAATCATCATGTTGTCTTTACACTGTGTGAGGCAAATAACGAATTAACAAGTTGTCTACATTCTGTGTGGAACAAATACTGAATTAATAACATCTATTTTTCTCTTTACAGGGTGAATACGGGATTAGCCAGTTCTTAAATTTATTATTATTGTTGTTCTGCTTCTTCTTCTGCCTTTGAATGTCCACTACGTTCTCCTTATAAATTGGTAGTTGGCACGCAAAGTTTTCAACGGCTACGCTGCAACACCTTACTATTTCGGCGATACAAATACGATTTCCGCATACTGTTAATTTGTTGCGGTTTACAATATGCTTGTCAAAGTGTTGGCGATCTATTCCTTTCTCCTAAATATGGCGGCTTGGTACCTGCGAGGGAAAGGGTGGGTTTAAAAAACAGCGGGAGAGATTCTCGATACTATGAAATTACAGTCTCCGTTAGGTGGTGAGACAGATCATACTTTTGCTATAAACATTTTTTGTTTCGTTTTTCTCTCTAAGATTGCAGCCCGTAGGATTAACATCTTTAAAAAGTAAGAAAAGTCATATCTCAGAGTAGCTAGAGAGAAAAAACACCTCCATTATAAAGTCCTAGGTAGAGCTAAGGGTCACAGATGAAAAGAGGAAGGTCTTGGATGGCGCAAGCTGAAGACACAATTAGGCATGTGTGCAGGTTTGATAAATCTGGCTGAGCAGAGAAGTAGGTCAAGTGTCTGAGCAAGATTCAGACTAGTGTAGGATTCTAAAAACTTTGGGACGTGAGTGCAGGGACTGGCCAGCTGGTGCTGCAGAATCAGAAGTTCAACAAATGATTCATGACAATTCCAGCCCAGGTGATGTGAGATTATTCCCCTTTTATTTCTAGTCCATCGAGTGGTAATTGTCCGAACGTGTCGAATCAGTGGCAGTCTTGGAGTATGTGTTCTGCAGTATGGAACAATATTACACATGTTTACTTCTTAATTTCAAATTTTTTTTTTTCTATGAAACACTGATAAGAGCTCTTAATTCGGTGACATTCTCCAGACAGCTTATCTTTTTGTTATCATGGGAATTTAAGAATAACACCACCCCGCCCCCGCCCTCTTTTTCAGCCGCTCTTTGCCCCCTCCTTTTAATACTGCTAGCTAATCACAAAGAGAGATATTAAAGGCTCTTACACTGTTTGCTTCAATCAAACAAACGCTTACCCGAAATCTGTTCCTTTGTCAACCTGGATTCCTGTAAAATAAAGAATAAAAAAATAAGATTAAGTTCGTTGCCACAAAAGTTGTTATTCTTCACCTGGTTGCATTTATTCTTTAATCTAGCGTTAACTGTGCAGGTAAACTTGTCTCACATTCCGTGTTATTTTAAATATGTCATTTTTTAACACGACATTGGTGTGTCCCAGTATATACAAATGCAATGCTCATGCAAGAGACACGTGTAAGCCACACACTTCTTCTTCTTCTTCGCGTTCGCCAGCTGTACACTCTGGCGGAAAGTTCTGGTTGCTCGTCCACTACTGAACTGCAGTCCTGCTCCAGAACCTGAGTGTTGCGTGTGCATCAGTTTTAAAGATTTCATTCTCTTGAATACAGACTGTTGGTCCCTTGCATCTCCGGCAGATGCACTCCGACTTCAAAGGAAGCTCCCCAATTACTCGACTCTTACGACATGCTTTTGGGGAGGCAGTGGGTCTATTCTTGTTTTCCCCACAATGGGGCCCCGGAACCCACACGGTGGAGCCACACATTGAATAGAGACATTATTTTGACAGTAACATAATCACACACATACACACACATATGTGTGCGTGCGTGTGTGTGTGTGTGTGTGTGTGTTATGGGTGTTCAAGTGGATGTGTGTTGAATTTTTCAGTACTAGAGAACTTGTCATACTGTCTGACTGACTGGCGTTCAACCACAGCAGGACATCACACTGAGCGATATACACCAGGTGCCACCATTTGGACAAGTATCACCGGGGCACAGGTACCAGAAACCCCTGTTCAACCCATAGGTTGGGTTAAATTAGGGCCCCCGGAAACAGCCAGGGTGGGGCTTACAAATAACGAAAAATTGAGTCCTACATGGGGACTTTATATAACTCGCCATATGTTCACTGGTTACATTATATATGGTACCGACCTTTTTTTACTTTTCCTTTTTCGCTGTTGTCTTATGTTAACCCATTATTTTCCAATTGTTATTATAACACATTCTCCAAACCTGTATTTTTACGCTCTATCTGACTAAAATACATAGCTTTATAATATAAAAAACTTTAGCATAAACATCGCTGAATTCAACGCTATCTGGAACCGAACGAGTTTTCGATAAGTTATGAAAAGAAACGGACTATTAAACTTAGAGACTACTGGCAAACTTAGTTGGAAAAGAGCAATGAGAATACAAACAAAGTATAAAAAAAAGTTAGTTGCGTATCCTTTAGAGTACGTTGCAGATCTAACCCCAGATTGTGTTTGGCTGTTGTGGTTTTTCTAGGCAAATTTACGTTCAGTAGTTTGCCATTGCTTTCTGGATGGTCAACTTCTCAATACCGCAGTCAATATCAACGCAAGGCCTGCAGCTGGGACCGAACCCGGCATATCGGCATTATGAAGCGCGTTCGCAATGCCTAAGCCACAAACGCCGACTCAGAGGAATAAGTATCTAGATAATTTAAGTCTTGGTTTTGGAGCGACAAGAACACTGACCAGATCCATGATCTTGATGATCATGTAAGATGACGAGCTCGATCGCCTACACTTATCAGCATGGAACCCAAAGATGATTTAGTTTCGTGGGCCACATAAAGATAATTTAGTTTCTCAGGCCACATAAAGATGATTTAGTTTCATGGGCCACATAAAGATGACTTAGTTTCTTGGGCCACATAAAGATGATTTAGATTCATGGGTCACATAAAGATGAATTAGTTTCATAGGGCCACATAAAGATGATTTAGTTTCTTGGGCCAACATAAAGATGATTTAGTTTCATGGGCCACATAAAGATGATTTAGTATCTTTGGCCACATAGAGATGATTTAGTTTCTTGGGCCACATAAAGAGGATTTAGTTTTATGGGCCACATAAAGATGATTTAGTTTCATGGGTCACATTAGGATGATTTAGTTTCATGGGCCACATAAAGATGATTTAGTTTCTTTGGCCACATAAAGATAATTTAGTTTCTTGGGCCACATAAAGATGATTTAGTTTCATGGGCCACATAAAGATGACTTAGTTTCTTGGGCAACATAAAGATTATTAGGTTTCTTGGGTCACATAAAGATGATTTAGTTTCATGGGCCACATAAAGATTCTTTAGTTTCATCGGCCACATAAAGAATATTTAGTTTCTTTGGTCCCATAAAGATGATTTAGTTTCGTGGGCTACATAAACAACATTTAGTTTTTTGGGCCAAATAATGATTATTAAGTTTCTCGGGCCACAAAAAGATGATTCAGTTTCATGGGCCACATAAAGATGACCTAGTTTCTTGGGCCACATAAAGGTGATTTAGTTTCATGGGTCACATAAAGATGATTTAGTTTCATAGGCCAAAAAAAGATGATTTAGTTTCGTGGGCCACATAAAGATGATTTAGTTTATTCGGCTCTATAAAGATGATTTAGTTTCTTTGGCCACAAAAAGATAATTTAGTTTATTGGGCCACATAAAGATGATTTAGTTTCATGGGCCACATAAAGAATATTTAGTTTCTTGGGCCACATAAAGATAATTTAGTTTCTCGGGTCACATAAAGATGATTTAGTTTCATGGGCCACATAAAGATGAATTAGTTTTTTGGGCCACTTAAAGCTGATTTAGTGTCTTGGGCCACATAAAAATGATCTAGTTTCGTTAACCACATAAGGATGATTTAGTTTCTTGGGCCACATAAAGATGATTTAGTTTCGTGGGCCACATAAAGATCATTTTTTTTCGGGAAGTCTGTAGAAATAATTTACTTTCTCGAGGCGCATTCCCTATTTCGGTTCCTGTGCTACCTGATGATGGGAAACAGAATTACCTTACCCCGCCCTCACATATAAAACCCCGCCCCCAATGACCCCCCCCCCCCAATCCCCCCAAAAAAAAATCCTATACGCATTTCGTACAAAAGATGTTTCCTTCGAAGTCGTAGTGCATCTGCCTGGGAGACGCGGAACAAATAATCTACACACAAATAAGCTAGGTCCCTGAACTTGGTAAACACTCCTCCTGGAATAGGGCCACAGTCAAGAAGTGGACGAACAATCAAAACTTTGCGATTTGAGTTTAGGGCTGGTGAACGCTAAGAAGGAGAAGTAGTGAGCACATAAAGATGATTTACTTTCGCGAGGCCCATAGAAATTATTTACTTTCCTGTGGCCCATAAAGATGCTTTAGTTTCAAAAGCCCCAGGGATTTAAGACCGCATGGCTGGGAAGAAATACATAACCTTGCCGAGAATTCCAACATAGGTCTGCAAATGAAATCATAACCGCTTTTGCAACCGCCAGTTGCTTCTTGTGCCCCACATGAAAAAAAAAAAAAAACCATCCCACAGATGCAATGTACAATAATAGTACAAGCTGTGTCAGCGTTCCATCATGTTAAGATGTTCTTGACTATTGTCTTGATATCGACCTGGCTGCCGCGAGATACGAAAATAAGTGATATTGTGTATTCGTGTAGTATTGTCGCTCCATAGCCGCAAAGTTCATGTTTTATTTGTGTTTGTTATATTGTGAAGCACACTGATATACTTTTCGTTCGGATCGGTTTTAAATCTTTCCCCAAGTTTCTTCTGTGTGAATCGTTCAAAAAGTCAAATAAAACACGAAAGTTCTGAAGAGTTTCTATGAAGGAACTGTTACGTTTTGTCTCACGTTCTAAAGATGCTAGGTTCAATTTTTAAGAATCACTGGTTGCCGTCGCGAGGCTACAGATTTTCATGCATTATGTTATACTCCCAGCAGGCAACCAGCTACGATACGGAGATGTGTTACGCATATGGCGTAAAATCTCATGTAGTTAAAATGATCTTCAAGCCTGTAAAAAGGCTTTCTAAAACGTCCTTCCAAAATTGCTGCTGTTAATTTTGTAAGCTGTCGAAAAGTGATGGTTTTCCCGCCCACAGTAGTGTGCAGCAGATGTGGGGTGTTCCACAAAAGCATTCACTGGCGCCCGGGACAAAATAACTGGACAGGTTGACAACAAATTTTCCGGGCTGATGGATTTATCCGGTATTTTTACATAATATAAAAGTTAACAAGATGAAACTGAAACAGTAAAAGATTAAACTGACAGCCATCTCTTTGATTAATGACTCTTTGAAGTAAAGTAGTGTATCTCTCTCTATATATATACGATCATGATATTTGCTGGAGCTGTGGTTCACTTCACTTCTTATACACAGTATTCCCGTCAGCATTGTTCTCTTGTTTCCGAGAACGAAGTACTTGATAATTATCTGCACACACCCTAACCCCCTACCACTTTGGAGAAAAAAAAAAAAGGGGGGGGGGGGTCCTATCATTATATGCCCAATAAGCCAGTGACAGATAAAGGAACTTTTACTTACAGACAAACCTGTATTTGGGTTGTACTACCCTGGTGTGCAGTCATATATTTTATGCCCCATCTTCCCTCCGCTTCACTTGAGCATTCCTATTCGCTTACAAACTACCAACAATATGTTTATGGAATAATTTACTTAAATTTCAAACTAAACTGAAAGATTTAACATAAGATGAATATTATACACAAGAGGCGAAAGGACATGCACAGATTACAGTTTTAGGAATTATATTATTATATAAAATATATGGCAACGCAGAGGAATGGTCACAGCAGTTTAGCAGCTCTTCAAAATGTATCAAAGAAACCTCCAATTTATTTTTTTGTCTTTTTACTAGTTATTTTAGCTATATCCCCAAACCCACCCCAGACGGATTTGCTGCAGTGTGCACCTGAACATGTTGCACTGCCTATACATGGCCTGTTTACACAAGAAACCATTTGCAACAAAATTGCATTCGTTAACAGAATGAGACATTCAGAAAAATACCAGCGACCTCCCAAGCGCGAAGAGAATGGCTTGACAGCTTCACCACTCAGCCCTTTTGCGTCTACACCCGTAGGACAAACATTTGAAAAATGCTCAGTCCCGGTGCAAATTGTTGTGGAGACATTTCGTTCGTCACTAGCTAGAGGAAGAAGGAACTGTACACAACAAAAATATATCTACAAAGCTCAACGAAGGAAAGGGAAACAACACGCACAAAGATGCTGTAAGGTTCCTATGCGAAATAGTTAAACACTAAGTACCAGAACCAACCTAACAGCCCCTGGCTGTTGTGTGGTTTCTCTATGCAATTTACATCCAGTAGTTTGCCATTGCTTTCTGGACGCTCGGCTTTCTTGATACCACTGTCGAAACCAACGCAAGGCGCATTGCCTGCAGCTGGGATCGAACCCGGCATCCCGGCATTACTAAGCGAAGCGTTCGCATCGACTTAGCCACAGAGCCGACATTTAAACACTAGAGATGCATAAATATATAGATCATCACTGTCCGAATAGTGATGCAGCGAGGAGTCACATGTGGGTCTTGTGGACGCTCAACACTTAGCGAAGGGAGAGACGATCAGACAATCAGACATTTACTGGTAGGATCGAAATTGAAACTCTAAGCTTGCTGCTGAAGAAGGGAAGGGAGACCTTATAGCAGCGGTTCTCAACTTGTGAGTCGCGACCCTTTTGTGGGTCAAACGATCATTTCACATGGCTCGCCTAAGACCCTTGGTAGCAACGAAAATATGTCCAGGGGTCACCACAACATGATGAACTGTAATAAGGTGTGGCGGCATTAGGAAGGTTGAGAGCCACAACCTTGTGGGTATGGAAACTGAAAAAGAGTAGCATGACGGCGCTGCCCTGGAAAAAACTGGGAGTAAAAAATCTACCCAAAATATTGCACCATCCTCGCCGGTGCTACAGAGCCTGTGTACAGCGCTGAGCCACTTCGGACCCAGACTTGAGTTAGAAGTAGAAAGGAGCACATATGGGTTACTACCCTTGTGCCATGATGTTGATCCATTGTTCAAACCACAAACCTGTGTGACTCTCATCCTTGAGATGGTAATCCTACAGACTGCAATCACGAATGGGGGAGGGGGGGGGGGCTGTTAACAAAATATTTATAGCACGAGTGGATCTGGCAAATACACATTTCAATTCTCTCTGAATCAGTTACCGAGTTCATGTACTGTACTGAGAATTTTCCACAGTGAGAATGCAAAGAATCTGCCTCATTTGCGGAGATATTTGTCTACAATAAAAGTGGTCCTTACAAAATATTTATTTTTTTAAATACAATTTAAAAACGGCTCAGAACAGTTTTGCTAAATGCGAATTAAAAGCAGATTTCTGCAGCAAAAACTGCACACGCACACAAAACACACACGCATGCATACAAAACATACACACAATGGGAGGGAGGTTTTAACTAAACTGCTGAAACCTATGCAGAATGTATAAAGTATAGTCATGAAAATCAATTAGTGTATAAATGACAACGCCTCAAGCAACTCACCATACGTTTTCTAGTAACTGCGAAGATAACTCGATGTCCTTGCTATCTTCTGTCACAAACTGGTTTTATATTAACCATTTGTATCTGACTTTTAATTGATCTCTTTCGGTCATTCTATGTCTCAGTTGAACACCTTCGGATGCAAATATTGATCGCTTTTAAGCTTGACACCTTGGGATCGGATGAGTTAAATCTTAACAGTTTGGGATTGAAATGGTTAACAGATTTCAGCTTTCATGATGCTACCCCCATCAGTTTATAGAACACTCGCTACTGGGTGGGTTATATGGTCAATATTTCAGGCAGGTTGACTTTGTTTTTCTTGACATTTCTACGGCACCATTTTTTAGGCAAGGTCGACCTGGAACTCCAAGGTTGCTTTTAGACGCAGGAGCAGAAGAGGACTCAATGATATGTTGGGCGCTAACAATATCACATACGATTAGGGACAACAAGCCACAGTTACTAATACAACAGACTATTCCCCCCCCCCCCCCCCCCCCCCCCCCCCCCCCCCCCCCTCCCCCCCCCCCCCTCACCCCCACCCCCCCCCCCCCCCCCCCCCCCCCCCCCCCCAATTGAACTTGGGACAAATGAAAGTAGTTAATAATTTACAGCCGAAGCTGTCTTCAGCACGGATAAAAATGGTCTAATTCCCCATCCCCCCCCCCTCACCTTTCGGATCAACAATATGTCGGTTTTTATTTAAATCCTAACCTCGAAGGGGATTTGAAAAGCATTACCGTACGGTTGGCAGGTTAGTTTTATGGACACTGCGCCGCCGTAGCCGTTTAACAACCATTAAACCGTGATAAGGCATTCGTGGTTGAGGCCCTGTGGGAGCACGTGTACAGTTCGGAGGTGCACATGGATCTTCAAAATCTGATGAGTGCGAAGCAGCGAGGAGTGACAAGGGGATCTGTCTGATACCCGACGCTTCAGAGGAAAAGCAAGACGGAGATCAAACCAGACTGCTACTGATAATATGGGTGTTGAAACTCTGAGCTGATTGCTGAGAATAGAGACGGAGTGCTTATGGAAATGCCCCGAGTGCTGGGATATTCGTTCTTAAATCAACTCAAGTCCATCCAGTGCAACCACAACAAACATGAAAGACAGCAGGCTGCTATGTCCTGACCATTACTGGACATCAGCGATGTAATTAATGCCATCGCAGCAACTGCCGCGCGAAGACGAATACGGCAATAGACATGACCCCTTATCTATGTCTGGACTGATGGACACTGGAACCTGAAACTGCAAGAAATGAACAACATGGCAAGACGTCTGGTTAATCAACAAATAACAGGCGTCATCAGCCGTTTTAGTAGTAGTAGTAGTAGTAGTAGTAGTAGTACCTCTATCCCACAAGGACATCACACAAGCGATAAACACCCGATGACACAGTGCCACCATGAGGCTGAGGATCACCCGTTGAGCGTCCCGGAAACCGTGTTCAGCCATTAGGCCATATTCATGGCCGGGCTAAATTGCGGCCCCTGGAAAGAGCCAGGGTGGGGCTTTAAAATATCGAAAAACCGCATTCCACAAATGGATAAGTTTATCATCAGTCGTTTAAAGCTCGTGAAGCTTTTGAGGAGGAGATCGGGGCACCTTTGGATCTGTTTGGAGTGAGATAATGATAATTCTTACTAATCACTAATCACAACCATGGCTGTGAAGATTGTGTGTGTGTGTGTGTATATATATATATATATATATATATATATATATATATATATATATATATATATATATATATACATATATATAAATGTTTGTGTGTTTGTTTATGAGCTATAGACTCAGAAACTACAGAACCGATTAGGCTGAAATTTTAAGGATATATTTGTTTTGATACCGGATGTTTACCCATCATGGTTTGAAATTCTACCTGTCATTGTTAGAGATAGGTGACCACATTTTTTGGAAAAATCTTCGAAACTATTTCCATTTTTAGTGACATTTAATTATAGCCACGTTAGTAAATGCGCATGCACGAACGACTTCCACCATTCGTCGTCGTGGTACAGCAAACCAAACTATATCCGTATCGCTGATTGCGACGTTAACTATATTAGACACGATTTATATTTTCTTTCTTTTCAGAGAACCTTCGATGAGTTAGAGAGTAGTCGGTGGATTTGAGAAAGAGAAAGAGAAGGGGGGGGGGCGATCTATGTCTGTGCAGACAATGACTGCGACATTTACCGTGTTAGACACGTACGATTTCTATTATTGTGCCCTTTCAATAATACTTGAAGTTTATATCTGTGATATCTTTTAATGAGAAAACAATTGCCTGCGGTTTTAAGTTGTGTTAGAATCGGGACACACATCTTGCGTAGTTGTGCTTTCTTTTAGTTCGTCAGAAGCAGTGGTTGGCTGGTCCGAATGGTTAGTACACTGGGCTTCCATGCGAGAGACTAGGGTTCGAATCCCCAGTACGGCATTTTTTTGTATTACCTGGGCGCAAACTAAAACCCAGACCTGCTCTGTCGTGGCGACAGCATTAGCCATGCGGCCATAAATACTAAAAAAATACAGGTATGTGGGTAAACCAGTTGATAATTAAATTTTGTACTTAACAAACTTTCCGATGGCAGGTTACGCTGATTTTAAAAAAAATTAAGATTTGACCATTTCGCATACTTATGATTTCATTTCAAATTTTCCGATTGCATGGTTACGCTGAATTTTTATAGATTTCCATTTATTTTCATTTCGATTTAATTATTTCTTCTGACATTGCGTTGGAATTAGGCTGTGTTGTTTATCATAGCGTTCATTTCGTAATTATGGTGTATTTTTCCTGTTTTCGTTGCATTTCACTTGTTGTTTTTTTTCTCCAAACTACTTCGATGAAGGAAAGAGTAGTCGGTGAATTGGTGGTTGGGGGAGGGTAGCATAAACTGGTAACTAAGAGGGCGGTTACACCGTAGTGCGTTCATGCCGTAGACCGCCGGTAAGGTGATGGCCTTTTTCTGTCGGGGAGCGAAATTACACATCCTAACCTGACCAGTCCGTGGCGATAGCACTAGCCTTGCGGCGCCAAATCCTCTGGCTCACGACTCTCTGTCTACTCCGATGGTAAAACAGATAGCAGTGACAATATTTAAGTTATTGTGGTAGCAGTGGTGGCAGTAGTTGTACTGGTACTTGAAGGATAGTGTGGTAAATATTACACTAGCCGCATTTACTACTCATTACAATTCCTTCTCCCTATTTTAGTCCGGATGGACAGGGGTATCAACGTCAGTTACAAAAATCCTTCGATGAAAGAGAGAACAGTATTCGGTGGAATGGGGAGGGGAGGAAGCGATGACAGAGATTGTTAACTTAAAGAGCTTAACGCATGATTTTAAAGTTTTCGTTTCTTAATTTGTTAATATTTTACTAACGCTACCTCCGCTATTCTCATTTTTTCAACGACTTGCTTGGTTATTTACAAGTACAGTAGTAAGCTTTACTTCCGTCTCTTTATAAAAAATACAAACAGCTTTAGCATGTGATAACCAAAAAAAAATTTTTTTAACTGTGCTAATAATACCATTTGAAACGACCAATAAAATAAAGACGCAATTATATGTTGCGTGTTCTAAAGTGGCAAACCAGACTATCTCTATATCTGTGCAGAGAATGATTTTCGGTTCGCGAGTGCACATGTTTCAGATCCCTGAGGGTCGTCGCTTTCGGAGTTCGTGCTATGTACGACGAACTTGACGGGCGACCGCCCGCTGTGCCGAGAGAGAGAGAGAGAGAGAGAGAGAGAGAGAGAGAGAGAGAATATGAGAGAAAGAGAGAGAGGGGGGGCGAGGAGCAAGCTGTGTTAAAAAAGGCCGGCTACAAGTGAATAGCGACTGGTCGAACGATTCAAACGCTAGGTTTATGTTCGGGTGACGAACATTTGAATCCTCGACAAGGTGATACAAATGTTTCTGTCTTTGGAAAACTCCAACTTGAAATGATGAGATCACATTCGGGAGACCTGAGTTCGAATCCTTGATAATGTCAGGGACAAGTTTTGACAAAGGTCACAAATACAAGCCCTAATCTGCACAGTGCTTGGTGATTGACGTGGCCACGAGGCCCTATGTCGTCAAATTCAATACTTCATTGCTCTACAGTGCCCTAAACAATGGGACAATGAGGATAGTGCAAAGGACGGAAATTAATATTACTCTTCTCACTTTAACATACCTTTAAAACGCATTGGCCAAGAAAAAGACAGCAGTGAAATATCTAAACCGTCGAAACGAGTGACTAACCAGTTTATCAGGAAATGGAGCCCTGAAAAGAGATGCTGTTTCATTCAGGCCGGCAATAAAAGCTTCCATTTAACAGGCTAAACTTCCCGCGCTTGACACTTTACACTTCGTTTAGTGTTATATCTTTCCGTGTAGACTTGCAGCACACTATCACACACATATATATAAACACACGCACGCATACACATACGTCCACACTCGCACACACCGTGACAGGGCACACTTCAACACTCTCTACACCCCCCCTCCCCCCCCCCCCCCCACCCGCTCCCCCAAACTTTCCTGCGGATGAGCCCGTTTGAAATGTGTCTGTGCTTGACACATTCTTGAATAGACCTTGTTATTTGTGATGTTTATATTCACTGTTTGCGCGTTGCTCTAGTTATCTCTACCGAAACACTGGCGTCGAAGGTCGACGAAGCCTGAGATGGGTACCAGGATGCATGTCCTGGGGAAGTAAAGACGGCCGGCGTAATGCTGAACACATTATCCACCTAGTGCCGATTGGTCTGTAAATGTATTGGGTGCTCTTCCCATATGCCCAATGCGCCTAAAAGCGTGAACAGGTATCTTTACTTCATTTTTTCTTTTACCTTACATTGGGCGCCAATAACCCAAAAGCAATAGGCTTTTTGAGTAAAACACAGCTACTACTTTGATTATGTTTAAAAGTGTTTGTGGGTATGCGTGGAGAGAGCGGGTGTGGTCTCTGTGTGATATAAGTGTGTGTGCAGTTTAAGTGTGTGTCTCTGTGAGAGAGCTCTGTGTCTCTCTCTCTCTCTCTCTCTCTCTCTCTCTCTCTCTCTCTCTCTCTCTGTTTCATTATCATTTAGATTGAACAAGAGGATTAGTCTTGCTATACCAAACATAATACATACCTTTTGTGTAGGCGCGCTGCAACTAATAAATCATTGGCGGGGTGGGGAGGGAGAAACTCTGCTGTTTAAACATTATTTGAGGAGTCAGGGTTGCATGGCTAAGGCAGTCGCCAAGCACTATGCATGTTAGGATTGTGTGCGTGTGTGTGGGTGCGTGTGTGTGTGTATGTGTGTGCGTTTGTATGGTGTGGGTGAGTGTACGTGTGTGTGTGTGTGCGTGCGCGCGCGCGCCTCTGATCCAAACAGAGACAATGCAAGCCTCTCAATGCAAGCATCAGTAGACTAGTCTGCACATGACTTGCTATTTAACCCGAACAGCTGTGTCGGCATTCAAGCCAACAGCCGCAGTGTAGTGGCACACGATTAATCAGACATTACCTATCAAACACACTCAAACACAAGCATACACACACAACAACACACACCCCACCACGCACACAACACACACTCACACTAGAAAGATAATTTTAAAACTGCACACACACACAACAAGGTCTCAGTTAAGCTACTACTAGAGCCCTAGTCCGAATAGTTTTAAAACTGCATAAGGTCGTAGACTCCCTAAACCTAAGGTCTCTAGCCTTTTGAGCCCTAGTCCGACACAAATTCGTGGTGAAAACGGGAAAGTTAAACAACTTCTTAGATGACTAGGCACCCCGTCCACTTCTCCCCGCCATTGATAGAAGTTATCTTTTAAAGTATTTGACTATATGTATGTGTGTGTGTGTGTGTGTACATATATATATGTGTGTGTGAGTGTGTGTGTGTGTGTGTATAAACATGTAGGGTTAAATATACTATTACCTTACTTCCTATTTACATATTTAAAATTACACACTTAATGGTTCAAAACCCTTGAGTTCCTCCCTTTAAAAAATATCTGTAAGTGGGGTGAATCAACCCTCACCCACTCCCATAGCGTTTACTTGGTGTCGGCGCTTTTGCAGACATAACACCTGCACTCGCATTACACAGTAATTTAAAAGCAAACATTCTTTTGTCACGTGTCTCTATGTATCGCCTGAGCCGCTATGGTGTAGTGGTTAAACGGAAGATCACAGGTTCCGGTCTTTGTGCTACCGTATTTTATTTTCAAAAATGACCTTTGATCCCAGCCTTGTGTGGGTACCTGGTTGAGTTCTAGGTAGTAAATGGGACCTGTGAGATGCCGATCAAATATCCTCCTAACTGCCGACTGGTCTACAAGTATAGGTCTAGCCCTATACGCCCAACAGACTAAATGCGTGGAAAATGATCCTTCACTTTTACTATGTCTGGTTTATGAGAAGCCCGGTGCGGATACCACGGACATCCAGAGTAACTAACGACTGCCTAGAAATGGATAATGATATTTAAAAAAACTACACACAACTTTAGGAAAGAGGCAGTCAACGTTATTTAGTCATGTGACAAGGAAAGATATCAACGGTAGAGGCAAAGGCTGACCAAGGAAAACGATGCTTCACATCTTGAAGCGATGGTATGAAGAAATATTATCAGAGAACTAGATGCAGAATACCAGGAAACGACATGTGGGGAGAGACGTGGGAAAGGACGTAGGGTATATGATGACGATGATGATGATCATGATGTCGACAGCGACGATAATGATGATAATGAGGAAGATGATGTGAATTCTTCCAGTGGTAATCACCCCATATTTTTATAAAGCAATTTATGCTCTGTGGGTGTTGTTTTGCGCCTTGTGCGAAGATCCGGATCGGTGGCATTTGGCCTAAAGCGTGGAAAAGAACACTCTTTATCGCTCTCCCAAAGAAAAGAAATCTGAAACTATGCTTAACTACCGTACCATCGCATTAATAAGTAATGAGAGCAAAATCCTCTTGCAAATTATCATGAAGAGGATTGAAAGGAAACTACAATATGAGTTACATGAAGCACAAGGGGGTTTTAGACAGGGTACGGAACCAGGGATCACATCTTTAATTTGATAATAATTTTTGAAAAATGAAGAAAATACAACGTAGATCTTTATGCTTGTTTCATTGATTATAGCAAGGCATATGATTCTGTCCAACGTCAGAAACTGCGGATATTTTGAGAAGTATGGGGTTTCCAGCGCAATTAAAAATCTATATCATGAACAATAAGCAGCCATTAGAGGAGCTGGTTAAACATTGGATTCGTTTGACGTGCAAAAGGGAGCGAGGCAGAGGTGCATTCTTTCACAATTCTTGTTAATTATATGTGCAGAAAATAATGAGAAATGTCACAAAGGACCAGACTATGAAACCAAATTTCGGAACTTCGCTACGCAGATGACACAGTCCTCCTTGCGAACATTGTTCAGGAAAAAAGAAATCAACCAAGTCTGTCCAAAAGCACAGTAAAGATCAAAACCTATTCTTAAATTTAAAGCAAACAAAAGTAATTTCCAAAGACAAAACTAGCTGTCATCCAAAAATTACACTACAAAATGAAGAAATTGAAAATGCCACAAAACTTTGAATATCTAGGCTCTATAATAAATGGATATGGAGACTGCCAGGAATTAAAAGGAGGGTAGCCATAGAAATGCATCAGCGAGAAAATTCAAATTCAAATTTAAGAGCATGCGTGTTTCCTGTAGCAACACACGAATGTGAGTCGAGTCGGCTTTTAAAAAAAAAAGCTAGGGGCTTTTGAGCTGAAATGCTATAGAAAAATTCTCGGAATATCTTGGACAAAGAAGAGGAGAAATACTGACATTTGAAAGAATCTAAACATCAAGGAAGGTTGGCTAATAAACAGCATCTTGTCTCAGAAGCTGAAATATTTTCATCATATCAAGCGCCAATGCGAACTGGAAAAAATAATAGCAGAAAGCATGGTACCAGGAAGGAGGGGGGCAGGGGCAGACGAACACGCAAATGTGCACAGGATATAAAAGAATCTGTGAAAATGAAAGAACATGGGGCAGGAGAGCTGGCGGGAGAGCCAGTTTCTTTCAGGCAAACCGTGATGAGAGCGACGTTCTGCTAAGGACAGCTACATGATGATGAAGTGATGTTGAACTTTGAGAAGAACTGGCTGATAATCATCATCTTGTTGAGGAAGCTGGGGTATTTTGATAACGTCAGCTATCATATGACCTGGGGAAAAATTGGAATGGAGTGTAAAATTTCCAGAAAATAAGGGAAAAGCATGCCTCCACGAAAGTGGAAACAATATATCAAAGATGTATTGGTTATGAAACCACATAGACCTGGAAAACTGAATAGAGAAAGAGCGAATTCAATCACGCCGTGGCGAAAACGACTTGTACTAAAGAACGGGCTGGTTGAAGATGATGAATGGGTGAAGTTGTCAATACCACGCAGGCCGCTTTTATTTTCCGAAATTATTTACTGGCACCAGATTTTGGGCAGGTTCCAGTGAAAATCAAGGCCAACTGGACAAACTCGCGTTAATGTGGGGATTTAAATCTCAGTGCACTAGGCTAATATACTGGGCTTCCCGCCACACAGTAAAGCAATGCTAATCTTATTGGCGCCACATAAGTCGAAGCTTAAAAACGAGTTAAAGACTGACACATGGAAAGAGAATACGATGAATGAACATACAGTAACAATCTCATTTCCATTCTATGGGTTTACCTCTGACTCATTAGCAAGATTTTCTCTACAAATAATTGGTCTGGGCTCTGTTTGCTATGACAAGCACAAAAGCTGAGACGAAAACATGAAACTATATGTTTAGTCTAATCTAGCCTGTGTGGGCTTTCCTGAATCACGAACTTAGGCCTTTCTGCCTAGAATAGATACTGCAAGGGAAAGAACGGAAAGACACACACACATATACATTCTTCTTCTTATTATTTTTCTTCTTCTTCTGCTGCTGCTGCTTCTTCTTCTTCTTCTTCTTCTTCTTCTTCTTCTTCTTCTTCTTCTTCTTCTTCTTCTTCTTCTTCTTCTTCTTCTTCTTCTTCTTCTTCTTCTTCTTCTTCTTCTTCTTCTTCTTCTTCTGCTTCTTCTTCTTCTGCTGCTGCTTCTTCTTCTTCTTCTTCTTCTTCTTCTTCTTCTTCTTCTTCTTCTTCTTCTTCTTCTTCTTCTTCTTCTTCTTCTTCTTCTTCTTCTTCTTCTTCTTCTTCTTCTTCTTCTTCTTCTTTAGCTTCTTCTTCAGCTTCTTCAGCTTCTTCTTCAGCTTCTTCAGCTTCTTCTTCAGCTTCTTCTTCTTCTTCAGCTTCTTCTTCTTCTTCTTCTTCTTCTTCTTCTTCTTCTTCTTCTTCTTCTTCTTCTTCTTCTTCTTCTTCTTCTTCTTCTTCTTCTTCCCACTTAAAGTGCAGGTGACATTATGCTGTGGTTGTAGTCTATGATATCTGCACATTTCAGTTCAACACATCCGATATCAGCAAATCCTTAATTAGTCACTTTTTACGCGAAATATTTGTAAGGGGGGTTGGGTATGCATTGGCTCGCCCGTAGACGACTTTGTCGCCGGTCGGGGCAGTATTTGGGTCTATCTCCTGTAAACATATACATACTGCAGGAGTCTTTTTCAGGCCCTAATATAACCTAACCGCTGTACAGGGTTCCGTAACTTCTCCAAGGGTGATCTTTATCCAAATGGTGGCACTTTGTGTTACTGGATGTTTATCGCTATATGTGAGGTCCTGGTGGGGTACCAACTTACCTATTTACTTTAGGGCTCTTGGTGGCATGCACTGCTTCGCCATTGTATATGAGGCAGATAACCTAGTCATAATTATAATATAAAGCTCCCTCCTTCGGCGCTGAAGGTGACGATTTTTTTTTTTCGAGAAGAGCACCGATGTACCTTCTGACTAAAATATGGACGTTGGCTGCATTGGATATCAGCACCGATATCTGGTTATTGGAATATAACCTGGCCAGACTGTAATCGATTCCTAGGTATCGCTGTCGTACTGGTATCAGAAAGTCACAATACGGTCATTTTTGAAACCGCTCGAAACGCACATAGAATCCAGGGTCGCGAGAGGTCGAAAAAGCCTTTATAATGCATACGCTACAAAGCCACTCAGTGTTAGAAACATAAGGAGTCTTGTTGATTCAGAAGTAAAAGAAGTGCGGCAGGGGAAAAAGAAAGAATAGACAGGGTCACAAACGACGAACTAAAAAAAGTGGTAGGCAGTGTACATGTAACTGAGTGCATAGAATATCAAAGAATCAAATGGTTTGATCATCTTGTCAGAATAGAACAAAATCAGCCAGCACCTAGAGCATACCAAATGAGAATAGTAGGTTACAAGTGAAAAAAAGAGGCCTACCAAGATTGAAATGGGTGGAGGAAGTAAAAAAAGACACTATAAAAAAACGAAGTATGATAGTAACACAAGCAATGCGACTAGCACAAGACAGAAAACTACATCTAACTCCTATGTGCGACTATTTACGACATAAGGAGTAGGGAAAAAAGGAAGATAGTTAATCTAGGAACCTCTATAGGTTTGCAGCTAAGAATTTAACCATCGGTTCCTTGGTTATGTGTTCAAATCCTCATCGAAACCTATTTGTAAAATTGTCCAGGTAGACTCGGTCTAAAACTGACACACAAAATGACCTGGAGAGTACAGACGTTCGTTCGTTCGTTGCCTACGCCATTTATTGAGTGCCAACTGATTTTTTAAAATATGTAGCCAGCACATAAGCCATAGTTGCCCCAAGGTTCGAAAAAGGGAATTCAGTTTGTTTTCATTGTTGCATATATGCGCTGCTTCACATCACAAGATCCGCTACAAGAGCAAGAGGACAGCTACGAAAACATGGAACGACAACATTAAAGACACTTCAGGTCTTTACGGCATGACAAAAGCCAGTGCCAGTCAGCGTGCACTGGATCGCAAATTATTTCTCCCCACGCCGCTAAACGACAAACGTGATCGCCCCCCCCCCCCAACAAGGCGTGTCGTTGGTTCACCAGTTGCTGCTGACTGTCTGATCAGATCGCTCCACCTTTGACGGTCAGATGCTATGGACTTGACGGTTGCATGCCTAAGGCCTGTCCATTCAGTCAACTTCTCTGTCCAGGTCTTTCTTGGTCTGTTTCTTCTCCTCTTCCCCTCCACTGAGCCCTGTAGTATTCTTTCCGAGAGGTCGTTGGATCTCATTACATGTCCGTACCATTGTTTTTTCCGCCTTTCACAGTAGTTAAAAGAGTGTCATCCTTGCCAGTTTGCTGTGTAACTAATTGTACGGAGAACCTCGTCATTTGTGATGTGGTCTCTGCATGATATGCCGAATTTTTTTCTAAAATATCGCATTTTTGATGCTTGTATTTTCTTTTTCAAGTTCAGCTTTTAAGGTCCACGTTTCACAAACATGTGTAAATGTACTAATGAGTACTAATAGTTGTGCGGGTAAAGTTATTCAAAACGTTACGATCGATCACTTGTTCCTTTCTGTCTTCTACCTAAAGAGTTACCATACCATCCTTACACTATAGAAACTCAGTCTGGGCGGCAAGCCAACAAGGCAGATCCCAAACACCCCGTTTAACCTCAAAAGAAAATCAGTTCGAGCACCCGTAGCGGCCACACCAGTCTGGTCTAACCTACAGTCCTGTGTGGGTAAGGACAAAACGTTATGAAATTAAAACATCCACTTAGCGTCACTACTATTCTGACCTAGTTAGGCTCCCCACTCCCCCCCCCCCCACCCCCCGAAATTCATTATGACACTTTAATACTATATTGTATATGCATGAAACTTAAAATTAGTAAGGCTGTGAAACAGTTAACAGAAATGACCAGCGAAACTATTTTAACAAAATGTAAACAATAACTTAATCACTTATTTAAAACGTACCATATCTTTTTCCCGCTCTGCTTGTTCACACAATGAAAACAGCAATACCAAAACACAACTCCGTATTTACTAAGGTTCACTAATCGTAAATGTCATTGCAGTAATCTCCCCCTAAATTTGTACGAACGGAAATAAGAAACTGTTTATGGGTAAACGATTTTACAGAAAGACATTCTACAGCCAAGGGAGAGGTCGTAAAAAATTTGACGCGGAGATAAGGTCTTTCACTTTCCCCCCGCTGTTTTCTCATACTTTACCGTTTATGGTAGCAGGAGGCGTTGGTTACTTCCGGCAGCCAATCGGAGCTATTCTTGTTTCATTTCTAGGGCGACTTTCTTGTTTGGCAAATTTCAGGTCAGAGTACAGCATTTTAGAGCAAAATTGTGGTTCCTATTTCGGTTTGGTAAATCCCTTATACATTTCTGCGTTTCATTTGTCTGAAACTGATATTATAATTCCAACACTAAACGGTTCTGAAACGTTCAGATGTCGCCATTAATAATGTGAACACAAATAATGGCGCTTCAGATAAAAGCTTGCAAAAGACAACATAACTGTAAAATTTTTTCTTTATTTTGAAACCCCACTCCGACTTTTGACGGGTGTCGTAATATAACCTAACGATTGAACACGGTTTCTGGGACCTCTTCAGGGATGATCCTCATCCACATGATGGTACTTTGTGTCATCTGGTGTTTATCCCTCTGTGCGATGTCCTAGTGGGGTAATATATACTTACTAATGCAATTGTGTGCTTTACGGTAATAAATGTCCAACATGTGCAATACACAAGAATCATTAATTAAGTATTGAGAGGTCGTAAAATATGATTAAAATTAACAATTGTGTTTTTAATGATATGGTTGGGTAGAAACTCAGTATTTATAGAACTCCTTTATATACGGCTTATGTGTTTCACGCCAACCCTCCCGCCACATTGAGCCGGATGTGATAGAGATTACAGAACTGAGTTTTAAACTATCCTGGCGGATATTTAGTTGCCAGAACTGTGCCTGTCACATTAAGGCGTTTCCCGCCATCTAACACGCAAAGGTGGAGGACACACTTTCTTTCAGACCTTGATGACATAGTTCAACACTCCATTGCAAGGGAATGTGTCAGCGAATCTAAATCAATCACCATTTCTGTGCACATGGAGTCTGATTTTATTTTCAGTCTATTTTCGGCTCAAAAATATCTTATCAGCAATGAAGTCTGTTGATTTGAAATTTATTTCCAGAACTGAATCTATTTTTAATCTGTCACCTACGTCTGACTCTGAAACCTGTTTCTGATTCTGTTATCACGTTTTCAGGGACTGTACCTGTTGTCGTGGAACTAAATCTTGAATACAAAGACGATGTTACTGGAAAAAGAGGGGAAAAAAGGTTAGGGGGGGGGGATAGGGAGAGGGGCATCTTAGAAATTATTTGTTTTGGGGAAGACTTCTCCAGAAACCTAAGAGAAAAACTTAGTTGCGTATCCGTTACAGTAGGTTGCAGAACCAATCCCAGCATTTTTTTTTTATGCAAAATTTATATTCAGTAGTTTGCCATCGCTTTTTTGAAACGGTCAGAGCTCAGTACCATTGGCGAAACCAACAAATCGTCGGCAGCTGGGATCGAACCCGGCAACCCAATTTTGCAAAGCTCGTTCGCAACGCCTAAGCCTCAGGCGCCGTCCAGGAACTTTATTATGTTGGTGGTTGTCTGTCGCATGAGGGTTGTGAACGCGCTTCGGTATTCCAAAACGCCAAAAGCATGCGATTTGGCAGCAGGCCGCTTTGCGTTGGATTCTACAGTGGTAACCAGAGCCGAATGTTTAGTAGTCATCAGAAACTATTGAACTGATATTTTTTTAGTGAATTCACAAAAAGCCACACACACACACACATACATACACACACACACACACACACACACACACACGCACACACATACATACACACAATGCTGGCGTTGGCTCTGCATTGTCCTGTAAGGGACGTCAACTAACTTTTGTTTGTGTTGGTACATAAATAGTTGTTGTTATTGTTGTTGTTTGGGGGAGGGGTGAGAGGGTGGAAGCGACTGGAGCACCTAGCCCTTTTATAAATTGCATGAAAGGGGTAGGGAGGGGGGCAAATCCACAAGATGATGGCTTCCATAAGTCTGATAGTAAGCACACTATTACAACATATCTAGAAGCTGGTAAGGTATGCTGGTTGCTGTGATGATATTGATGATGATACACCAGTAAATAAAAACGTCAGCCTATTTCTTCACAAGACACTTCTGCCCCAATTTCTCACTTTAAAGTAACAAGATTGCTATATTTGGTCTGGTATGAACTTCAGAAGTATCTAACATTCCGCACTGTTCTCAGCTTAAAGGATTGTCGAAATACTTCCCCATGAAAAGCCGAACGCTAGTATAAAAAACATAAAAGGATTAAACGAAGCAGGAAACACCAACAGACCACACAATGTAGCTTTAGTTCAGGTGAAGTCAGTTCCAACATTGACACACATGACCGACCCTGCCTACAAATTAAAACTTGTACATCCAAATCCACAACTTCGCGAGTTCATTTATTTAATTAAGTCAATGAAGTGTATCAAGTAAAACTTTGTGTATGGTTTTTGGTCACGGTGTTTGGGTGCGGTAGTAGGTCTTGGATTGTGTTCACACAAAACAAGTAGTTAATATTTTCAAAGACTAAATGCGTATCCGCATATATTAGCTATTCGTGTGTAATCCGACTCCCGAATTACAATATTATTTCACTTGTGTTGTAAATAAGAATGAAAATCGCAAGAAGACACTATAAGTTGGAAAGGTTACAGTATGTCCTACCCTGTCAGAGGAATCTGTCATGGTTTAGCTGCTAGACGTTCGCCTGCGGATCCAAAGGTAGTGGGGTCAGGTCCCCATGGAGAAGGACCTCCTTTTAAAATAATGACCTTGTCTCCTACGCAGACCGAGCCCTAAATGGGTACTGTTCACACTTTCATGGGAGCTTCAACTTCCTGGCCCTTTACGACTTCTAGTGTGGGAACGCTCTCATGTATAACAATTATATTTGGCTGACAGAAGGATCATGCTGCTTGAGCAACACCTGGTCCCAGCAGAACATCACTGTGTTCTGTGCCCTCGGAGAAGATGAATTTTATAACTGGCTTTAATTGGCCGCGATTCCTGTGCCTTTCTACAACACAGTATAACATTATGGCTTGGAAGACAAAACATTAGTCGATAACAGTTTTAGACCCCACTTCTTCGCCCAATTCTCTACTTTCTCCAGTGAATTTTGAGGAGGATAGGAGGCTGCTGTGGTGTTTTCAATGACCGTCTAAATAACATAGTCATCGACGATCATTAGTGCTATAAAAGCTCTCGTTCCTCTATGCTTTTGGAGACAACATTTACTAATGCCAGGTAATTAAACTTCTATGGGTCATGCTCTTTTGTGCTGCTCTGAGAGAATCCCTCCATGTTTCACTGACTGAAAACCTGAACAGCCAGTATCGCTTAGGATGATATATATTTGAATTATGTCATATCGAAGAACTCCTCTAATTGGAAAATACATATGGGGAAATGCTGCTTGAAAAAGTAACAGCTCAGGCCATCCTTGTACTCAGCGTCCAAGTATAGGAATGCTGAAATGGAACTAAGGAATAACATATTCATTAATGTTAATTAGAGGGAAGAACTTGGGTAGTTGTAACATTTTCTTTTTAAATTTAAGTCACTGCAATTTTAATTTGTTACACTACATTAAAAAGTTCTCTCTCTCTCTCTCTCTCTCTCTCTCTCTCTCTCTCTCTCTCTCTCTCTCTCTCTCTCTTTCTTTCTCTACACACACACACACACTCACACACACACATACGATTTTACTGCTCGGTTTCGCCCAGGATATTGAAAGAAAGTCTTATTCTTCCGTCCTCTACCTCTTCTTCTTATCCACCGCTGCCCTATATGTAGGCCTAGTGGAAATAGGAGCCTCACTAAAACCATATATTTAAAATCCCGTCTTCTACTTCAGCTATGTCTCCACCGCTGCCATATCTTTAGTCATTGCCCCCCAAGTGCACCCGAGGCATCCGCTGTAATACTACACAACATTTAAAAATCTTGGAGGCAGTTTAACAGTTTGGGTAACAGACAAATGTATTGTCTCAGACACATATAGAAATGTGGCTTCAGGGAAAATAGCAGCGAAATATAATACTAAAAATAACAATTTTAGAGGAAGTAATAGGGGAAAACTATTCAAAGAGATATAACTCCAGCGAAAGTTTACTTTCACTGACTGCCACAATAACTAAGTAAATGCACAATAACCTAGTCAGCCAAAGTGGCTGTTAAATTAAACATTGTAGTCATAATGGCAAATGAAAATTTAACCCGTGTTTTGGTCACGGTTTAGGAGGAGTCAACACTTCATTTGTAATAAACACACGAAATACAGAAAGGATTTGTTATGTATATATATATATATATATATATATATGTGTGTGTGCGTGTGTGTGTGCGTGTGTGTGTGTGCGTGTGTGTGTGTGTGTGTGCGTGTGTGTGTGCGTGCGTGTGTGTGTGCGTGTTTGTGCGTGCGTGTGTGCGTGCGTGCGTGTGTGTGTGTGCGTGTGTGTGTGCGCGTATGTGTGTGCGTGTGTGTGTGCGTGCGTGTGCATGTGCGTGTGTGTGTGCCTGCGTGTGTGTGTGTGCGTGTGTGTGTATGTGTGTGTATGTGTGTGTGTGTGACTTTATATCTCGCTACTGCTTCTTATTTTCATTTATTGCCTCCAGATCCCTTTTGGAAACGCTCTACTAGACAAAAGCACAGTGACCTTCCGCGGACACGACCGTCTGGTGTTCGATTTCGCATCCAGTCGCAATTTTGAAAACAAAAACTATCCAGGCTTAAGTCTAAAATGGTTAGCAAGTAAAGGTGGCTGGCGTGATGTTGACGACATCATTATCGAGTGCCAATGGGTCAATACAAATGAGTCTGATATCATACTATTCAGAAGGAAAAAGAAAAACTTGAAAGCTATTGAGGATTTTGAGATGCCAGCTACATATACCATGTACAGCCCTACTGACTTACAACAGCCTGGAAATGGATAATGAAATTAATTAACTATATACACTTATTTAAAAAAAAAAAAAAAAAGAGATAGTCAGTGTTGAAAAGTCTTGCTGTAAGAACAGACGCCATCGTGAACATTTGGACGAGAGAAAGGTCAGGAGTAAGGAAGGTAGAGGTAGATAGATGATGCTTGAAGACCTGATATGACTCCATAGAGGAATATTACCAGTGGAACTAATTTAAATTAGCAAGTACTGAGATCTGTGGAGAGCTACGAGCGTCTAAGCCACTGGTAGGGCTTCTGACAATGATGCGTATTGATTGCCAGATTCGCCACTGGAACACATCATTCATTTAATTACCTTTAATGTACCAGATCCATCTTAACTGCCCGCTGTTTGAGTGTATTTGTTACTGACCCTGCAGGTAATGAATATGGTCGCCCACAACAAGCTATAGGACCTGGTAGGTATAAAAGAGCATTCCTAGGAACTCATCTAATGCTATACTGACCTGGCAGGCAACGAAAATGTTTATATAATCCATGTCTAGATGTCCATCTAAAACACCGGAACACTGGCTCATCATTTAGGCTATTGTCCGTTCCAATCGTCGTGCCCAACTTAAACATTTCGAACTCAGTAACCGTTCAGTAAATAATGTTGATATTTGGACAGGCATTCTGTAAATATTCAAGTCTATCTATCTATCTATCTATCTATCTATCTATCTATCTATCTATCTATCTATCTATCTATCTATCTATCTATCTATCTATCTATCTATCTATCTATCTATCTATCTATCTATCTATCTATCTATCTATCTATCTATCTATCTATCTATCTATCTATCTATCTATCTATCTATCTATCTATCTATCTATTATCTATCTATCTATCTATCTATCTATCTATCTATCTATCTATCTATCTATCTATCTATCTATCTATCTATCTATCTATCTATCTATCTATCTATCTATCTATCTATCTATCTATCTATCTATCTATCTATCTATCTATCTATCTATCTATCTATCTATCTATCGATCTATCTATCTATCTATCTATCTATTATCTATCTATCTATCTATCTATCTATCTATCTATCTATCGATCTATATATCTATCTATCTATCTATCTATCTATATCTATCTATCTATCTATCTATCTATCTATCTATATATCTATATATCTATCTATCTATCTATCTATCTATCTAATCTATCTATCTATCTATCTATCTATCTATCTATCTATCTATCTATCTATCTATCTATCTATCTATCTATCTATCTATCTATCTATCTATCTATCTATCTATTATCTATCTATCTATAGCTTATCTATCTATATATCTATCTATCTTTCTATCTATCTATCTATATATCTATCTATCTATCTATCTATCTATCTATATATCTATCGTATCTATCTATCTATCTATCTATCATCTATCTATCTATCTATCTATCTATCTATCTATATATCTATCTATCTATCTATCTATCTATCTATCTATCTATCTATCTATCTATCTATCTATCTATCTATCTATCTATCTATCTATCTATCAATCTATCTATCTATCTATCTATCTATCTATCTATCTATCTATCTATCTATCTATCTATCTATCTATCTATCTATCTATCTGTCTATCTGTCTGTCTGTCTGTCTGTCTGTCTGTCTGTCTGTCTGTCTGTCTGTCTGTCTGTCTGTCTGTCTGTCTGTCTGTCTGTCTGTCTGTCTGTCTGTCTGTCTGTCTGTCTGTCTGTCTGTCTGTCTGTCTGTCTGTATGTATGTATGTATGTTTGCTCGTACGTTCCTACGTATGTAGGTATGATTGTATAGACATACAGGATATATGCGCATATGTATAATAACATTATCAATCAGCAAGTCCTTTACAAAACGTCGCTCTCTTCACGGCACGCCTGAAAGTATCTATTTCCCTAGCCAGCACTCTAAAGCAATGTGCTTACATTTCCAATGCATCTTCAATGTCCTGTGTCCATCTTTGTGGAAGTCGACCCCTGCCTCGCCTTCCGCAAACTGCATCATCGAACAACGTCTTTTCCAAGCCAACAAGACGTTTGAAGTGGCTAAAATACTTCAACTTCGCGACAGGATACTGTTTATGAGCCAGTTTTCTCAGATGTTGAACTCGTATAGACTGTCGATGTTTTTCCTTTTCTTTATCCTTGATATTCTGAGAATTTTTCTGTAACATTTCAATTCAAAAGCTCCAATATTTTTTCTCAGTAATTTCGTGAGAGTCCAGGACTCACAATCATTAGTTGGAATAAGATAAATGCATGATCTAAAGATTTTTACATTAACCAGGTTCTTTGCCATAGGTTCTTCATGCTATTTAATTTCTGCATTGCTATTCGAAATCTTGTGTATGTTGTATGTAGATGAAAAAGGAAAATATAGAGACAAATGTATATGTAACTTCATGTCGAATAATATAAACAGTTGTATTAAATAATATGTATGAAACATTCACTTCAAGTACACATTAGACACTAATCAAAATTCACAGAAGAAAGTTACATTGATTCCCTGAGTTGTCATTAAAATGTCTTTACCCTATAGACACATCATTACGAATAATTAAAAATTACATTGCAAATTATAATGCATCAAACTTTTACATTGAAAAATCCTTCGTGTTTTTTCTAGAAACTAGAAATTTGCAGGTTTTTTTTTTTTTTTCAGAAACAATATAATGAAATGTTATCTGTATGTTATACAAGCAAGATGTTTGAGGATGACATTAGTCGTTAAAAGATGTCGTTAAAAAAATTATTGCGTCATCTCTTCGCTTATTATCTTGTGAATTTGTGCTAATAACCAACAATTGCTGACGTCTTACCAATGAACTTTAAAATAATGCACAAATAAATTGTATAATATGTGCAAAACTGGCTCCCACTACCCTATGTGAAAAATCCATACATTTCGCTGACAGTCATTCAAGGAAGTGTTAAACGTATGCCTCGCATCAATGGAGACAAGCAACTCAGACAAAAGCCTGTATTTATATATTATTATATGTATAATATATGTGTGAATGTAATATTATACAATTATAATGTGGAAGTAATCCGTTAGCACTAAAACTGGTAAACAGCTTTTGTTTTACTGCAGTCATTAGTTTTGAACTTAACATAACTTAAACAGAAGTTCTTGGCACACACCCTTTCTGTGGTATTTAGATATGCTCATTCTGTTTAATATTGCTTCGAGCCATAAAGAAGCCCTGATTGTCCGTGGCTAAGAGATTTACCTGCTAATCTGTGGTATACTGTTTGATGTTCGAATCCATCTTGAGTCGAGGATGTCATTTAACTTGTAATGTAACGTTTGTTGTGTATCCTTTACACTTTCATTCTTGTATATTTTTTTGAATATACATTCATCGTCAAGTGCAATAACAGCTGGCGTTGCGTTGATGCATGTCGACAGATCTCGGTCTTTGGTGTTCTGGATCAATTGTACTGACAATATTCCTTCATGTCACTGTCTGAAGCCATCCATCGTTATGTCTTTTTGTCTGTCTATGCCTCTTCTACCAGTGACCTTCCGAGTTGTCACAACATTCTCCAGTGCTCCTTTTCTCATCATATGACCAAAGCACTTTGTCTCCTTCGCATTGTTGTATTTAAGGTTTTACTTTCATCAGCCATTTCCAGGCATTCATTGTTAGTCATTCTGGCAGTCCAAGGTATTCGCAAAATTCTTCTCAAGAACCGAATCTCATTTGCCTCCAAACTCTTCTTAAATTGTTTGCTCAAATTCCAAGATTTGCTGTCATACAACAGAATAGGTTCGATATAACATTTCAGGACTCGTTTTCTGATTTTTAATGAGGGTGATTAATTTTGGTACCTTTTATCTTCTGGAATGCTGTCTTTGCATGGCAAATTCTGGTCTTATTTTCTGTCACATGTCGTCCATCTGATGTTATGAATGTCCCCAAATACTTGAATGAAAATACGTTACGTATTAATAATATACATACACGAGAGAGAGAGAGAGAGAGAGAGAGAGGAGAGAGAGGGAGAGAGAGAGATTGAGAGAGAGGGAAAGAAAGTCTATAAGTTTTAGAAGTGTCAGAAAGAAAGAAAGAAAGAAGAGAAAGAACCGAAAGTTCTCGACAGAAAAGAAAGCGGAAAGAAAGAGAAAGAAAAGAAAGAAAGAAAGAAAGATAACTGAGAAAGAAACAGAAATGTGAAAGAAAGAAAGGAAAGAAAGAAAGAGATGAAAGAAAGAAAACTTCAGAAATCGAAAGAAAAGAAAAAGAAAGAAAAAAAAGAAAATAAAGAAAGAAAGAAAGAAAGAAAGAAAGCAAAGAAAGAAAGAAAAGAAACGAAAAGAAAGAAAGAAAGTGGACGGCCAAGAAAGAAAGAAAGGAAAGAAAGAAAGAGACAGAAGAAAGTAGAAGAAAGAAAGAAGATACAAAAAAGAAAGAAAGAAAACACGGTTTTCTTAAGAAATAAAAGAGAGAAAGGAGAAAAGGACTGACAGAAAGAAAAAAAAGACAAAGAAAGAAAATTTTGAATGTTAAATGTTGAATTTGGAATCGACATCACAGCACTCAGTAAACTCCTATAAGTGCTCAGTCCCCATCTTCAGCATCAAATTCTGTATAAATCTTCAAAAGCCAGTTGCGTCGAATGTGTCAAAAGGAAATGTTTATCAGGGATCTGTAAATGCGGAGATACAAGGGAAGCCGGCAAAGGAACAGAAAATATTATTAGTTCAGGGTAAAAACTCGTTCCCACTTCGTTCAGATAGCAAAACTCGACTGTTTGATGCCAAAGGTAATAAGATAGGCTGAAAAGAATCAAGTATCGGGTAGAAAAGCCACCGTTGCACTGGACAATCAATGAAGATGAGCTATTTATTGGACAGGTGGGCGAATAGAAATGCCAGCAGGGTCCTGACAGTTAAAGCTTAGATTACAGAGAAGCTCTCCCCAGTGGTGGCCACTAGTACACACAAACTAATGACATTAGGTGCAGCAGTACATCGGTGACACTAGACACAAGAATACGGTGATCTTGTTATCAGGTTATAATTTTTAAGATAACATACAAGTCATAGTGAGACGTAGACTGTCGGACGCAATTGTATAGTGACAACTGTGCATTCTACAGTGACTGGACACTGAAGTATTTAATTATATCACCAACTATGCCTAATTCGAAACCAGTATGCTTGGTGTTTTATTTCTTCAACACTAGACTCGGCCACCTTAACCGATCGAATGATATAAATATTTAAAAAAGCTTCAGAATAATTTCCACAACAGATTTGACGACTTCAATATCCCAAACATTGTAATGTTATTCGTTCGAGATCGTTTTAAAATCTCTTCTGTGTGCGATTTTCCTTCCAGTGCTAAGAAGCTGTTCCAGCGCAGTGAACGAAGATTTTCAAGAAAGTGGTACCGACAAGTTTTGGTACAAAAGGATTCAACAGGAGCATTCCCTAATGCTAGAAAAGTTGCCGTATTGATACTCGCCATATTTGGCTCAACTTTCACTTTGGAATCAA
Source organism: Candidula unifasciata (assembly GCA_905116865.2). NCBI lineage: Eukaryota > Metazoa > Mollusca > Gastropoda > Stylommatophora > Geomitridae > Candidula > Candidula unifasciata. The sequence goes on along the minus strand of CAJHNH020001392.1, from coordinate 99,850 downwards.
GCTTCTCACATATTAATGTCATCAAGACAAACAGTCAGAGCAATGATAGGCTGCAGGATTGCATGACAACTGCTCTCACATCACACCAGCCAAATGTAAAAACTAGCTCAAAAACGAAAATGTAGCATTTCTCATTAATTACATTTTGCATCGTTTTACCTTTCGGTTTCTTCTGCAAAATATATGTGACACCAACTGTGGAGAGTTATTATTATGACAATGTAATGGAAGTGACAAGGGTAACGTTTATTTATGATCTTAACGACAATTTGGAAACACGTGTATTTCAATTAAAAGTGATCCCCGTGTGGGTTTCAGGGCCCTGTTATGGGGAAACAAGAAAAGACCCACAGCCTACCCAAAAAAATGTCGCAAGAGTCGACTAATTAGGAGCTTCCTTCGAAGTAGGAGTACATCTGCCTCAGAGCCAATGAACCAACAGTTTGCATGCAAATGCGTCAGGCACGTAAAACGGAAGTGTACGCAACATTTTAAAATGTTGGCCCCTTGAATAGCGCTGCAATAGAGGTTATAGATGTTCAGTATAACCGCAAACATCTAAGCCGTGGCTTTAACACATTTCACCGTGATACAGTTCTGCAGGACGGCCAGAGTGTTTGGTCATATTCGAAACTTTAAAACTTCCATTCTCTCTTGTATGCATATAATTATTTCAAAATGTATATTCCAAGAAATATACACAAATGAATGTGTATCCATCATTTGGAATAACCATATATACATATATACATACTATATCCTTCTCTATTAGACAGTAAAGATGAATGGAGATTACTGCTTAAGAAGAAGTAAACATGGATGTGACGTATACGCTTCGTGATCCCAGTGACTTCTGCAGACAGAACTGACATTCCGGGAATGGTTTCTGACGAATATCGGCAACTGTTTGAAGTTGTAAACTACATGACACTGACTGGCGCGGTCTGCTTGTTTGGAATCGGCGCAAACATCGTCAACATCATTGCCTTCTGTAAACAAGGACTGGACAACACAATGAATATCAGTTTGTTGGGCATCGCCATTTCTGACCTCGCCAGCCTGGTCACCGTTGGCTGGATGGTGATTTGTTTAAATCCTTATGCAAAGGAAGCTAACCTGCCGTACATACCCGACGAAGTGCAATATTTGACTGGGGGCTGGCCTCATGTTTGCTTCACTCGGGCTACCTGCTGGATCACATTGTATATTACAGTTGAAAGAATCATCTGCATCGCTCTCCCGCTCAAAGTGAAACAGATAATAACTCCAAGAAGAACAAAACTAATTATTATCGCTATCTTTACTTTTATGATGCTCTCCTTAGTGCCCGAATACTCAACCGTTTACTTTGACTGGAAGCTCGTCCCACCCTGGAACACATCCCGTGTGGGATTGGTGTTTACCAGCTTCAGAAAGATCGTTGTAGGATTCTCCTTCATTTTTCACGCCATCCTCGGCATGGCATCTTTCTTTATGGTCATAGTACTTACAGCTACTCTAGTCCTGAAGCTGAAACAAAACGCTACGTGGCGCAAAACCGCCTCATTTGACAATGACCAGTTAGAAAGTATCTCCAACAGAGACAAGAAAACGATGAAAATGGTTGTTTTGATTGCAAGTGTTCTCATAATATGCTTCATTCCAAGCGTTACCTTGCTCACTGTTGTCTTTTTTGAGCCAGAGTTCAGCATAGTGGGAGGCTACTACAACCTTTTTCACATATGCTGGTCATTTGCCTTTTTGTTCGAAGCAATCAACTCTAGCGTGAACATCTTCTTCTACTACAACATGAGTACGAAGTACAGACAAACTGTGGATAAACTCATCTTTCGTCAGAAGCCTCTTGTTAAGACCCATTTTCCCATTTAAGTCTAACTGATTAGTTAACAATTGCTTATCGCCACGATTACTAGTGAAGATTAAGGAGTGGCATATACTGTTGGATAATTTAGCTAGACACTAAACGCCCAGCACACCCAATTAGATAGCAAAGCCTACAGGGGAAAGCCTTCATTTATCCAGTATCTTGGTGCCCACTTTAGTCATAATGAACATTAGTCTTAATCTTATTATATATATATATATGTTATATATATATATATATATATATATATATATATATATATATATATATATATATATATATATATATATATATATATATAGGAGCAAGTGCTACCGAAAGTGCTGAAAACACACAAACTGAAAATATGCAATAAAAAATATAAAAGTAAGTATAGTAATGGACCCTTTTCCACGTTTATAGGCGTATAGGGCGTAAAGGGCTAGACCTATATTTTATAGACCAATCGGCACAAGATGGGTCATGTGGTCAGCATCACGCCGGCAGTAGTATCCCCTGTTAATAATCCAACGATTTTACGGAGTGCGAAATGAAGATTTCTGGTTGCGGGTTGAGAATATGGGTCGTATTGATCTAACTGAGAATCCGGATTGCGAGTTGACGGTGATGTGGGAAATGCGAGCTGTGGATACGGATTGTACATACCTGCTTTTTGGCTTTGCGGATTGGCTCGCAAGTTGAACCCTGCACATGGTGCTGGCAATACTGCAAATCTTTTACTCCTTTGTAAAAAAAAGGAGATTTAACATTAACAAAGGCTAGTTTATATTTCTCAATGGTGCCGCCAAAAGTTCGGCAATTTGATATATTTATTAGTAATATCTTCAGACTGAATAAAATCTTGATGAATACCTGAAATGTTAGAAACAGAATCTCTTAAAACTTAAATTGTCTTGTTGTTAACAATACCATGATACAACTTGAGTGTTCCATGAGAGTTGATGACAGAATTTGCTTCATGTGCCATTATTTTATGTCCACAAGGTAGATTATCTTTCTCATGAAATAGTTGGCAAGTTTGACATGTTTCACAACTTTCAAGTTTTACTGCATTGGTGTCTATGGGTTCAATGTCTGAATCGGAGTCGGAAATTTCCTGTCCTATGTTGGCTTCCTCAAACTTTTTCCTAAAAAAAAAACAATTCTGCTTAAAATGATTATAACACCCACAGTTGAAACATTTTATAGCATTTGAACACTGACTAACACATGATTTTAATAGGCACTTAAATTAACACAGAATATTTAAATTTTTCCTTGTGACGTGATTGCGTTTAGGCCGTTGCAATGCATTATTATTATTGCATCCTTGTGTGTTATGGAACGATTTGTATGCGGTGATCTTGAGGTATCAATGAGTGTTGACCTTGAGGTATCGCAGACTTTTTGTACTGTAGGAGTTTTCTATCAAAGGTTCTGCCACGCTGGTTACCCAGTGTAAGAGCTTTTTGTAAATGATTTTCAATTTAAGTTTCGGTTCAACACTCTACCCGGTGTTGTAAACGTTGTTAGATGTTTAAATTTTGAAGACAGATCTGACTGGAAGGATCTAGTGTCGACAATTTCTTGTGTTGCTTGGTGCAGATAGCCAACTGCACTTCACCACACTGTTGTCGGCAGCACTTTTAGAACAATCGACAGGGCTTCAGAACTGTTGTAGAGGGATAGCCCTAGTCTTACATTCATCTGTGCGTAGACTTACACTTATATTCCTCTGCTACCATAGATGACTGCTCCTGCACTATCAATGTTTAAAACTTTTCTGTTGCGTTTTTGTTGTTAGATGGCCCAAAAAAACATTGATCGTGGACTTTTTCCTACAAGTATTCGTAGCCTCTGGATTTTTTGTTCGGACTTTCTTTATTCTGTTATGACTGTTCTATTCTATAAACAATCGGACATGTGGTGTAGCCACTTTGCCTTCAATCTTCCCCTCCTACATTCCTCAATCACCAGACTTGTATTTCCTATCTGTGGTCGGAATTGTTCTACCCGATGTCTGGCTGGTAGCTAATCTCAGTTCCTATGTTTAAGAATATATTGTCCGAAACAAATTTTCCTCCGCCTCTATCGTTTGGACGAACCTCCATTTCTGCAATGACTCTGTTCTGCAGACTCCACTTTTCACACACCGACATCAACACGACAAGTAGAAATGGACGACAGCGAACAACACAATGCGGTTTCACACTTTATTCTTCCACTCGCTGTTTCTGCAGCCGGTACATGAAATGGGACAGGTCTAGGACTTGATATCTAAGGTTGATGCAAACTAAAGTCATCATTACCTGCACTCATCGAAACACATCCGCCCATTCTAAAATCACACTGTAGCACGCACAACTTTCTCCATATAGGCGACAAGCACAAATCAGCTGGCAGACGAAGTTCCCGTCAATCCTTTGCTGTTTTGCCAGGAGTGGCGTTTGAAACGACATTCAGACTCAGACACATTCTGGATCCACAAACCTCCGTACTTCATGCACTCAGTTTCTTGGCCCAAACGAGACTGCCAACATGCTCTTTTTAAGGCATTATATAACCTTCTAACGTCCACATTACAATTAAGACTTTTTCATATTTTCCGATTCACATGGGTTTCATTTGGCCAGCATTTTGTCCGTGATTCACGGCTCTGCCCTTGTAGCATTTAAATATCTCATTCATATTTATTAGCTGACGTCATTCCGCCTGTAACATAACTTATCAAGGAGAATATGGTTCACAACGATGCAAAACACCCAAAAACTTCAGGGTACAAAAATAACCCATCACTGACAACATGATAAAAGCTAAAAGTAAAGTCAAATTTCTACTCCTTTAAGCGTTTTGGGAATATAGGGCTAGACCTATATTTGTATAGAGAATTAGGTGCTTGATGGGTGATGTGGACATCATCACGTCGGTCACCTTTACTTCACAGGACTGCACCTGGTTTCCCCTCATGGCTGAGTCTACCTAGGAGTCATAGTGGTAAAAGGTAAACAAAGCCATTCATGGCGAAATTCCCTGGGCTGCTAACCTAAACGCACATAATAGATTGTTTAATCGTGCGTGATTAGGTCACTTGATATCCACATATGGCAAATTGTGGCTAATGTGTACTACCCCTTGAACAACTGTCCTTAGCAGTCTGTAAAGAATGTTTAAACTTGTTTTCTCGTCTATAGCAGTGTGTAAAGACAGTTTAAATGTGTTTTCTCGTCTATAGCAGTCAGTGCTCTGAAACCGGAAGAGGAGCTCAGTCGTTGAGAACAATGTACTGACAACGCACTGAACTGTTACCTAGCAGCGAAAGGGTTTAATCACCCAAGAAAGTTGTAAAACTCATTTTCTGGAACATGCGTAATGTCGAGAAGTTGGCGAACAACCAGAAATGTAAGCTAAGTTTACAGACATTGAACGCTAAGAAGTAGAAGAAGATATTCTAGTGTCATCCAGGAAGTGTTCCTGGAAGGTACACACAAACAGACAGATAATGTTGGATTAACATGTGCCGGGTATTTAACGAGCTGAAACCTTTGTTTAGAAATGCATTGGTGGCCTCGAACGAAGAGCAGGAGAGAGGAGGTCTTGTTCGAGAGTCGAAATGTTTTGCCAACACGAAAGAGTGACATATGAATGATTACCAGTTACCATAAATCTCAGGATTATCAGCCATCTGCACAAACATAACCCTCCATCTGGTCATCATCAGTTGTTATGGACGACACTAACTTGCTACTGCTAACGAGGTGTTTGTTTCCTTATGCTTCGTCCGTCTCTTGTCCCTGTTAGGACTGCTGTCTGGAGCTTTGTCGGATCCAAAGACTTCAATTCATACATTCCCAGAAAGTTTGGCCAGCAAATGTCCAAACTGGCATGGCGACCACTGATATAATCAAGGAGCTGTGTTTTTAAAGATTATATACTCAGAATAGCAGTGGCCAGTGAGAAAGACCACTGATTTTCATATGATCGTCGATAGCTGTTGCTGTCTGTGTCCACAGGCTGTAAATCCAAAAGAAAAGATATAATCGTTCGTCCATTCTGGACTTCAGCTTTGTTCCAAGACTCACATTTTGTGTCTGCCTCAGTTTTACAGATCTTGCTTATTTGTATGCAGACTGTTCGTTCCTTCGATAACTGAAACTCAGGAGTTGAGATAGTAACGTAATATGCAATGCCTGGTACTGAAATAGTAAAGAGTCTATCCTAGATAGGATACCAAAGAGGACAATCCCAAACACCCGGTGTTTAAGTCACATGTCACACCAGCCAGGGCGGCCGAAGTTGTTTTGAGAATAGTGCCACATTTGTTTTGAAAAGGTACCAAAACACACCAAAAGGAACCACATCTAAAATGTTTAAATAGAAACTTTGAAATGTCATCACACACACACACACACACACACACACACACACACACACAAACACACACACCAGCACACACACCCACACACACATCATTTATATATATATATATATATATATATATATATATATATATATATATATATATATATATATATATATATATATATGAGTGTGTATATATAAACAGGCTTACCTTATGTATGTAGGATTGTATTTACTGACAATAAACCATGAACCCGTCAAGACGGGAAGAGTGGAGGACTGTGGGGGCAGTAAATCCACATCAGTTGCCAGAATGATAGACTTGGGAGTTAAGATCAGTATAGCAACAAAACAAAAAAAAATGAGACTCCGACCAAGCATATCAGAGGACTTGTTAATCAACATAGAACCGGTAACTATTAGCCACCTGACGCTGGGGTTCAAAATAGGGGGAGGATCTGAGCACCAGTGGACATGTCCGAGGTGCAGTGATGATAACCCAGCTAACTAACTAACTTAACCATGAACTATTTTTTTTTTCCATCTATAAGGAATTTTAACGGTACTTATTCTTTCACAGGCAGCTGCTGACTTTTGTTATCTTTTCTCATGAGTATTACCTTGACCATTATCATCACTTTCTGAGCTAACATTCACATCTTAATGCTCGCTCATATTGGAAACTTAAACATAAACAGCAATTTAAAAAAAAAAAAAGCCCAGACAGATGACAATTATAATCGTATCAATAAAATATAACAAATTACTTTGAAACAAAGCTGAATTATAAAAACTTGAGCCTCAAAAAAACTGGAATATTAAATTGTCACAAAAGACAAGAAAAAAGAACCATCAGCTTTTAAACAAAACAAAAAGCAGATTTGTCAGTTCTGGCATCAATAATTGCATTACAGACTACTCAATATCACTTTTTTTTTTTTTACATAGACCTATGTGCAATACCTGTGCGTGTGTGGATAAAGTTTATAGTTTGGCGTTTCCTAATACTATTCTTCGCACATGATAGAGAGAGTCTTATGCACAACCCTAATGTAATTTACGTCATCTTTCTGGTGTGCAAAACTAGTGCTGCCGCCACGGACTGTTCATGCTAGAATGTGCCCTGAAACCAGCGTTTCTCAATCTATAGGTCGCGACCATTTGTGTGTCGAACGACCCTTTCACAAGGGTCTTCCAAGACTATCGGAAAACACATATTTACTGAAGCTATGAAGTAGCTACGAAAATTAATGTATGGCTGGGGTCGCCACAAAATAAGGAAGTGTATTGTGAATATTTATTCTTAAAGCTTTTGTTACTCGAGGTACCCTTATATATATATATATATATATATATATATATATATATATATATATATATATATATATATATATATATATATATATATATATATATAAAATATATATATATATATATATATATATATATATATATATATATATATATATATATATATAGTGGTACCTCGAGTTACGAACGCCTTTAGTCACGAACAAATTGACTCAGGAAGGCAATTTCCCAAGAAATTTGGACTCGGCCCGCAAACAATGTTTCGACTCATGCACGCACAAATATATTTGGGCTCATGTTTTCGAGTTACGCGCTGTGAACATTGCTTGTGTTCTTCTTGATAATTTGTTGCTGTTGTCATGGCTTTTTGCATTAAATTCACTGGTTTAACTAAAGTGAAAAATGTTAGCCATAATTGTATAAATAAGCATAAACGTATTACAGCAGAGATGAAGGAGGAAATAATAACTAAACATAAGAATAGTGTTTATGTACGAAAAACAGTACGTTTCTGGAGCGAGTGAATGGATTAATTAAATTTGCATTGATTTCATTGGAGAAAATTGTTTCGTCTCGCGAATACTTCCGTTCACGAACGGTGTCAAAGAACGAATTAAGTACGTGACGCGAGGTACCACTGTGTGTGCGTGTGTATATGTGTGTGTATGTATGTATGTATATAATATATATATATATATATAGACACACACATACACACACATGTTAATAATAGTATTACGCTGGTCCGCACCTCTCTAACTGAAAGGACGCCAATGTGAATCTGTGGGATTACAGTCAAGTTTAAAACTCCACGGTTGCCAGGTGTCACATCACAACAACATGAATGCGGTGTCGCTGCCTGCTTGTAATATCGGCGCGCTCTTCGGGTGTTCCCAACATGAAAGGTTTAAATGACGAGGGTCTTCGCGTCAGCTAACAATTCTTTTGATTGCAACATTATTAGTGAAGAGAGTTTTCTTTTGCGCTTAGACTGTGGGAAAGTTATTGCAAGCGTATCAATGATCGTTTCGTTCTGGTGGGAATCACAAATTAGGGTCCAGTTCACGTTTCCCAAGCCATCTACACACTGGCTACCTTTCATTCATACTTTCTAAGACTCGTCTACGTTGGAGGGGTGTCACGTTGTCTTGCCTCCAATTACATCAGCGTCTATGTCGCGTGTTCTTGATACCACTGTCGAAACTAACGCAAAGCGCATTGCCCGCAGCTGGGATCGAACCTGGCATCACGGCATTACGAAGCGAAGCGCTCGCATCGACTTAGCCACAGAGCCGACAGTAGTGTAACTACAGTCGGTTTTATCACTTTTTTTTAGAGAGGTGTAGATGGGGAGGGGGGGGGGCTGGCAGCCGAGGTCACTTTTGAACAAAAGTCCTGCTCCGCCACGGAGCGAACCCACGGCCTTCCGATCCACAGCAAGCGTCTAGCCGCTCCGCCACGGGGACTCCCACAATAAGAGAACTAGAAGAATAAAGCTAGAGTGTAAACATTGCCAGATTAGCGTAAGGTGAAGCCACTTCAACAAACCGCTGTAATGTAACACCGAGCATGGTAAAGTGTGGGAACAACTTGCTGAACCAGTTTAGTGAGCAGCACAATGTCTCTGGCAGAGTTCTGTAGCTCAGTGTTTTTCAACTCGTTGACCGCGGAAAAGTTTAGGTGGGCTAGAGAAGAAGAAGATAAAGTAGAAGAAGAAGAAGAAGAAGAAGAAGAAGAAGAAGAAGAAGAAGAAGAAGAAGAAGAAGAAGAAGAAGAAGAAGAAGAAGAAGAAGAAGAAGAAGAAGAAGAAGAAGAAGAAGAAGAAGAAGAAGAAGAAGAAGAAGAAGAAGAAGAAGAAGAAGAAGAAGAAGAAGAAGAAGAAGACGAAGAAGACGAAGAAGACGAAGAAGAAGAAGAAGAAGAAGAAGAAGAAGAAGAAGAAGAAGAAGAAGAAGAAGAAGAAGAAGATGCTGACGATAATGATCATGATGATCATTATGATGCTAGTTTTGTCCTCTAGCTATATATACCAGGCAGTGTTATTCAGAAGCGTTTCAGCAAAAGATCTTATCTGATTAGCTTCCACCGACTGTGAACTCTGGCGGAAAGTTCTGGTTTCTTATCCACCTCTTGACTTTGGTCTCGTTCCAGAACTTGAGTTGTGCTAGAACATCCGTTTCACAGATCTAGTTTATTTATATGCAGACTGTTGGTTCCTCGCCTCTCAGGTAAGTGCACTCCGGCTTCGAGGGAAACCATTAATTAGTCGACTTTATGACATTCTGCTCGGAGGTAAATAATCCAATGAACTGTAACTAAAAAGCTTAACTAAAGGGGAACAACGCACACAAGAAGACAAATTTAAGTTTTGGCCGGAGCCTTTTTCTACATGAACTACACAGCTGTAACATCACTGGCTTAATTTCTCGTTATCAGCGTGACTGCAATCAGTCTAATGTCTATAACTTGTTTGTATTCTCGTATAGACTGGGCCCTGACTCATGGGTGTGTTGGTTATCGTACATGTTAAGGTTATTGTTGTGTAGTTCATGTTAAGAAAGGCACCAGCCGTAAGGTTGATTTGTCTCCATGCGCGTATGTTGTTTCTCTTCCCCCTTTCGATAAGCTCTTCCAGTCACAGTTCTTTGGATTACTTTCTCGTTATTGGTTTGATTACAGTCACCCAGGTTTTTACCACTTTTTGATAGGGGTCAATGGGTCTGTTCCTTTTTTTGTCCCCACCATCACAATGGAGCCGTACACCACCAAAAGGAAATTATATGTTTATTGCCCTGCAAGGTGGGAGAATAAACACTACAGATAAACTCCAAGAAATCTGTGACATTTTTATAAGGCAACTTCCTGGACTTGAGGAGTAAATCGATGCAGTCATCGATTACGTTTGAACTGTACAAACACACAAAGACTTCGCCTTGATAATTAATTTTTATTGGCATACGTATATTAGCATGCATAAGAGCTGTCGATTTATTGAGCGCTGTTTTCTCTCTCTTTCTCTATCTCTCCCCTTTTCTCGCACGCTCTCTCGCTCTCTTTTATTTCTGGTTGTTTGTCTCTCTGTCACACGTGTCTCCTTCTATCTCTCTCTCTCTCTCTCTCTCTCTCTCTCTCTCATTATCTGTTTATGCCAGTGCACGTGCGCGCTCACGCGCGTATGTGTCTGTGTGTGTTTATATATATTTGGCTGTCTTTTGATCTCTCTGTTACCACTGTGTGTGTATCGCTCTCTTTATTAGTATCTGGCTGTCTATTTATCTCGCTCTGTCAGTCTCTCTCTCTCTCTCTCTCTCTCTCTCTCTCTCTCTCTCTCTCGTTATCTAGTTGTCTATGTATCTCTATGTTGCCAGTGTGTCTGTGATCTATTTCTGGCTGTCTGTCTCTCCGTTACCACTGTGTGTATGCGTGTCTTTCTTTCGCTTTTTTTCGTGTCTGTCTACCTCTTTATGTCTCTATCTCTGTGTGTGTGTTTGTATGTCTCTCTTTCTTTATCTCTCTCTTTCTTGCTCTCTCTTTATCTCTCTCTCTCTCTCTCTCTCTCTCTCTCTCTCTCTCTCTCTTTATTTATATATATATATTTTATTGTTTATCACATTTAAATGTCCAATAGGACGTGTTTGAATTAAATGTCTCCTGTATCCTCGCATACACAATCTTGTCACGACAGATCACCGGGTTTCTCGGCTTGATTGCTGTCAGGAATGAAGTTTCTGAAGTCAAGAAAAAGTGTGTACGTTTGTTTCAGCATTACTGATAAATTCACTGAACAACAGTAGTACTAATTATCATTACTACGACTACTGATACCACCACCACCACTTTACTAATACTACTGCTACTACTACTACTACTACTACTACTACTACTACTACTACTACTACTACTACTACTACTACTACTACTACTACTACGACTACTACTACTACACTACTACTATCACTACTACTACTACTACTACTACTACTACTACTACTACTACTACGACTACTACTACTACTACTACTACTACTACTACTACTACTATAACTACTACTACTACTACTACTACTACTACTACTACTACTACTACTACTACTACTACTACTACTACTACTACTACTACTACTACTACTACTACTACTACTACGATTACCATTACTGCTGCTGCTGTTGCTACTACTACTACTACTACACCTCTACTACTACAACTACTACTACTACTAATACTACTACTACTACTACTACTACTACTACTACTACTACTACTACTACTACTACTACGATTACCATTACTGCTGCTGCTGTTGCTACTACTACTACTACTGCACTGCTACTACAACACTACTACTACTACTACTACTACTACTACTACTACTACTACTACTACTACTACTACTACTACTACTACCATTACTACTACTTCTACTACCACTTTACTACTGCTGCTGCTACTACCAAGACTACTACTAACACTATGACGACTACTAATAAAATTACTTGTAATTATGTATGTTATTATTACTGTCATCATGACAGGACCTTTATATTACGCATGCCCTATCCCTAGCCGCTTGAGAAGCCCTTGGTCCTTGCCAGTTGTCTTTGGCGTGCATTGTTATTCATAGCGTGTTCCCACTATTGTCAACGCACCCTCAAGACTTCTATGAGCCATGCCTTTCCATGTGGCTGAAACAATATGCTGTTTACATTTCACTTTGTTACTTATTTCGTTTCGTAATATAGCTTTCTTATTTATTTCGTTTCGTAACACAGCTATTCGTGTCCATATTTTTCTCACCATTAGGTATTTTTACTGGCATACTCTTTTAATGTCGGTGTCTGTGGTTTAGGCGTTGCGAACGCGCTTCGTAATGCCGGGGTGCCGGGTTCAATCCCAACAGCGGGTCTTGCGACTTGTGTTGGTTTCGACAGTGGTATCGAGAAGCCGACCGTCCAGGAAGCGATGGCAAACTACTGGACGTAAATTTACCTACAAAAACTGCAACAGGAAAAAAATGCTAGGGATGGTTCTGGAATGTCATGTGCAGAATGCGTAACCAACTAACTAACTAACTAACTAACTAACTAAACTAACTAAACTAACTAAACTAACTAAACTAACTAAACTAACTAAACTAACTAACTAACTAACTAAACTAAACTAACTAACTAAACTAAACTAACTAACTAACTAAACTAACTAACTAACTAAACTAACTAACTAACTAAACTAACTAACTAACTAACTAACTAACTAAACTAACTAAACTAACTAACTAAACTAACTAAACTAACTAACTAAACTAACTAACTAACTAAACTAACTAAACTAACTAACTAAACTAACTAAACTAACTAACTAACTAACTAACTAACTAACAATCTAACTAACTAACTAACTAACTGACTAAATAAACTAAATAAACTAAATAAACTAACTAAACTAAATAAACTAAATAAACTAACTAAACTAAATAAACTAACTACCTAAACTACCTAAACTACCTAAACTACCTAAACTAAACTAACTAAACTAACTAACTAAACTAACTAATTATTTTAATGTCAATACTCGACACCGATACGAACAGGCTTTATGCTAGAAAGAAAGAAAGAAAGAAAGAAAGAAAGAAGGAAAGAAAGAAAGAAAGAAGAAAGAAAGAAAGAATGTACCACAGTAAAGTGTATGTTAAAATACAAATATGGAATATACTGAAGATTACTATAAGAATTTAATAGCATTGATAACACTTCACATCTTAGGCAAAGTGACTGGCAGACACAACACACAGACACACAGGTGGACTGACATTTATAAATATTGCTAAGTGACAGGATCCTCTGCGAGTAAGGACGTGCATACTAAATCTTTCACCAGACAAGTTAAAGTTTTATACCCGAAGTAAATTGTTCCTGATTTATTCATCCGACATTTCTGCAGCGATTCTTTGAGTCTTATCTTGTCACAGGTAACAGCCAGCTCCTGTAAAGTATTCAGTACACAAAAAAATAACATGGATCATAGGCAACCGAACCTGTATGTTCGTGTGATCATTTTTGTAATGCCATCTGTTCCTTTCCTGTATCTGTACTTTACAATTCCCTACTGTTAGTTGAACAATCATTCCCAACTCATGAATACTACCCAAATCCGCTTAGTGCAGTGAGGTATCTCAAGATACCCCCTTGTATAGTCCTAGTGTCTATATTTATAAAGATTTCTTTGGGTTGAATTAGTTATCTAGACACACCCGAAATGTGGTCTTTACCTTTAGGTAGTAGTGTCTGGTGCCTGGAGTTGGGGTGAAAAAGGGGCGTGGGGTGGGGACTGGGATAGGATATGTTTAGAAAGCTGAGGTAACTCCTTCTTCTGCGTTCGACAGTCATGCTCGGCATGTTGTGTTGTGGTTTACAGATGGTGTGCGTTTTCAGCGACTTTCAGTGCATCAGGCGATTCCAACAAACCTCTTCTGCTTCGATTTCATCATCTGTAAGCTACGGCTGAAAGTTCTGGATGTTCGTAACAGGTTCTAGAAATTGAGTTTTGCGTTTCATCGCCTCTTGATCGTGTGTACTCCGACTTCAAAGGAAAATCCCTTAATAAGTCGATGTTTACAACATGCTTGTTTTCGGAACAGTAGCTATATACCCCACACACACTGGTGTCCCGAAACCGACACGCTCAAGCAGACCTCTAATTTGCCAATTTTACAACATGCCTGATAGAGGCGGTGACTCTGTTCCACCCCTCCAACCCCCTCAAATAGGGTTCCGGGAACCCACACAGAAAACGAGGTAACATAAAGCTATGGACTTACTTCTACAGCAGAGAGGAAGTCATCGATGGTGACACTGAGGGAGTTGTTCTTGTCGTACCTCCGGAGAATGTCTATCAAGCGCATATCGTTCACCACGATGTGCTCCTGCAGTTGGCAGAGAAGGTTTCAGGTTTAAACAACGTATCAACATCATGGCACAAGGGTAGTAACCCATAAGTTCTCCGTTCTACTTCTAACTCAAGCCTGAGTCCGTAAAATTTCAGCGCAGTGCACGAACTCCGTAGGATCCTGAAATACTTGGGTAGATTTTTCTCTCCAAATTTTGGCTGGGCAGCGCCGTTAGGCTACTCTTTTCAATTTCCAACAGTCAAGGGATTTTTTTACAATAAGAACTTATTTGTGGCCTTCGTAGACCAGGAGAAGGCATTTGACAGAGTCAACAGACAATTATTATGGAAAGAAATGGCAAGATATAGAGTAAGCGAACATCTCATCGAAGTGTGCAAAAGTCTATACAGGGATTGTAGAAGTGTAGTTAGAATAAATCAGTGAACATCTCATCCATTCACAGTAACATCTGGAGTAAGACAGGGGTGTGTCTTATCACCACTGCTGTTTATCACCTACAACGACAGTATATGCAAGAATGCCAAGCCCATGAATGAAAATGTTAGTAAGATCAACGAATTACTCTTTGCAGATGACCAGGCCTTGATAGCATATACAGCCATGAAATTGCAACAACATCTAACATCCATGAATGAAGAATGTAAAACAAATAATATGAGAATCAACACTGAAAAGACAGAAGTAATGTCAATAGGAAAAAAGAAGACAGATCTAAACATAGCAATAGAGAACAAAGGCATTAAACAGGCATCTGGAGGTGATGGCAGTGACACAAGCGCTTGCCTGGCTTGAAACACAAAAATACACCCGCGTGTGTATACTCAGTGATTCAATGAGTATGATCCGGGGGGTTCAGGCAGGTTCAGTGCAAAGGCAATGGCTTGAATCATTACAGAAGTCCACTGTCCGTGGAGTCACCTTTATTTTTGTTCCGGGACACGCAGGCGTCGATGGAAATGAAAGAGCTGACAGGTTGGCTGGATCCGCTATCACTACCGACGGTCAGCCTATGGATCATGCTGATATTATCAATGCCCTCAGAGAAATGGGAAGGATAGACGACTTTGGTGGCAGTGAATCCACATCACTCGCCAGAATGGCAGACTTGGGAATTAAGATCGGTACAGCAAAAAACGAGACGCACACCAGCTACGCCAGAAGACTTGTTAATCAACATAGAACTGGTACTATTAGCCATCGAACGTTGGGGTTCATACTGAGGGGAGGATCTGAGCACCTATGGACATGTCCGGAGTGCAATGAGGATAACCCAACTAACTAACTAACTAACTAACTAACTAACTAACTAACTAACTAACTAACTAACTAACTAACTAACTAACTAACTAACTAACTAACTAACTAACTAACTAACTAACTAACTAACTAACTAACTAACTAACTAACTAGGCATCTGATTTTAAATATCTGGGAACTACATTTACCGAAGATGGGAAATTGGATAAAGAAATTAACATCAGATGCAGTAAAGCAAACCAAGTATTGGGACAGCTAGCGCCCCCCCCCCCCTCTTACAGCATAAGACAATCCCAATCAGCACAAAGAGACATCTTATTCAAAGCATATTTATTCCAACTCTGTGCTACCAGTGCCAGACATGGTCACTCACAACAAACCATAAAAGAAAATTAGTAACCATGGAAATGAGATGTCTGAGAAGGGCTGTAGGAGTGACCATAAGAGATAAGATCAGAAATGAGATCATAAGAGAAAAAGTCGGCACAGAACCAATTCTGGATTACATACGAAGACAGCAAGTGAAATGGTTTGCCCACTTAGAGAGAATGCCTTGTGACACCATACCATACAAAGCATACATGGAAAGAGAAGAAGGTCGTAGAGCAAGAGGTAGACCAAGAACAAGATGGAAGGATAACATCAGAGAAGCTCTACAACAGCACGATGTGCCTATGGTCGAGGCGGCCAGAAGAGCCAGAAACAGAACCTTATATCTCCCTCGACACCCACAGCGGTAAAAGAGGAAGTGAAGAAGAAGAAGAAGAAGAAGAAGGGATTTTTTTTTTTTTTACGTGCGCAGCAATACACATGCTCCTCCGATCTTTCTACTCAGAAACCAGGGGGAATTACTACAAGTTCACGTAAAAATTCTTAACGTAAGTAGTACATATAGTATTTGCTAACGATGAAGATTGCTGTAATGAATCTCATGCCAGGAGCGCTGGAACCTGGCAGACTATGAATCTTGAGGACTCCTTCTCCCCCCCCCCTCCTTCCACAATGGTAGGTGGGGGATGGGGGGGGGGGGCTAAATTCACAAGGGTACGCTCCCTCTCAAATCATATAGTGTTCCTTTTACGTTTTTAATACATATAATATTATTCTATATATATTGTTATATTTATTTGTCATTAAGCACATTATTATTATTAACCACTTAAAAACATCTGTGCTTCTTATCTCCCTCCCCCTTTTTTAAAGACAATGTGTAAGTGATCTGAGGCACCCTACAACTTATATTTCAATTGTGTTGGCACACTTTAGCCCCTCACCCGTCTCCAACATTCTCCCTCCCCTCCCCAGTATAATTTTTCTGATTAGTTTACGGTTGCACCTTAGAAAAGAAACAATCACTAAAATCGTCTACACACAGTTACAATCATATTTTGCAAAATAAGCATGGACAATAATTTCTTGCAGACAAATTACCGTCTTCATGCCCAACATAAACAAACGAAACAATAAGCCACACAAGTATTCTTGAACTGTTGTTTAGACTTAGCAAAGCGAGAAAATATGACAAATAATTTCCAGACAGGCTAACAGCTCAGAGGAAACAAATACAGCTGTAGATAACATTTCAGTTATTTGACACAACATTCTTTCTTTTCTTTTTCTCGCATTTCGAACCCTTGAGATTCATTGTTGCAGATATCACCCGCCTCCACTCATCTCTCTGGTTGGCCTTCTCTTTAAAGTTGGTGACACCAAGTGTTTGTAGGTCTGTCTGTATATTATCTCTCTATTGTCTTCTTGGTCTGCCTCATGTTCTGCGACCACTGAGCTCCCTTGGGTATACAGTTTTTACTTCTCCGTCAACTGACATTCTCTCACGATGCCCCAGTCATTTCAGTCTCTTAGATCACATGATGCCAGTGATCGGTGGTGATTTAAATAGATTATAAATGTCGTTGTTGCTTCTCACTCTCCATTTCCCTGCTGTGTGAATCTTTGAAGGGTCCAAAGATTCGTCGCAAGACTTGTTTTTGAAAATTTGCAATAAGGCTTCATCTCTTTATAAAACAACTGGTCTTACAAACGTTTTAAATATTTTGATCTTGGTGTTGCAAAATAGAGACTTTGAAATTAGCAGACGTTGAAGGGCATAGCACAATTAATTTCCAGATTGCATTCTAGATTCTTTTTATTCTCTCACTATGTTGGAACAATTGAAGCTTGCAGGCAAGAACTTATATTTTCCCGTTCGTCTGCAGCCTAGATTCTGATAGGTAAAGCAATGCTATAACATCCGTTTGATTTCTCTGTTTAATTACACTAAAGCCACCTGATGATTTTGGTGATCCTTTTGTCCGCCACCCGGGGAATTTGCAAGTACTGGCGCCTGTCTTCTTCTTCTTTTTTCTTTTTCTCTTCCACCTTGTACCTCATCGAAGTGTCGGGGGGAGATGTAGCATGCGCCTGTTTGCAGACCATAAGTTAAAAACTTGGATATACTCGACAGAAAATCTTATACAAAACAATCACATCAGAACACCAATGAACCTTTAAAATGACAACAGGCTGCTTTTTGACAATGTCCACGTCAATGCCAGGCTTGTTGAGGTCCTCCGCTGTGTTCCCTGATCTGATGACAGGTCCGTGTTTGATTCTGAAGTGTGGCTTCTTTCTGTGGATCTCTTCTATTGTTCGCAGGAACTCATACTCCACGGGTACATCCTTATCCACCGGAGAGAATATAAAACAGACAGAAAAAAAAAAATTCATTTTTTTTTTTTTTTCTTTAATTTTAACTATTCCCATAACGAGGCTCCCACCATACGTTTCCTTTGTTACTTGTCAAGTAGTATAAAAGTTTAAGTAAAGTACAGATCACTTTTCATGCCTAGCCAGCAGCAGGGTTTCGATCGCGGTACGTTGGAATTACAAGTCGGACTTGCAAACCCTAAGCTACGAACGCCGCTTAACAAGTAGTATAAGTTAGTTGCATATCCTTTACAGGACGTTGCAGAACCAACCCCAGCATTTATTGGCTGTTGTGGTTTTTCTAGGCATGTTTTACGTTCAGTAGTTTGCCATAACAAGTAGTATGCAGTAGTTAAATCTTAGACTGTCTATTTCACTCTTCGTCAATATTATTGCCACAATTAGTGATTATCGTCGTCTTCCAGCTGGGACTCTTCCACCTCATTCTTGTGTATACACGGGAAGATCCTCTATCTACCTCACCCTGCCACACAGCCCTACCATGACGGGTGGTAAGCATCATGAAATTCAAGGAACTCTCCACATTAGATACCATCAGCCGTTCCAGAAGGTATAATCATTTTTGTGTGAAGCTTACAGGAAGCGCAAAATCATAACGGCTAGACTCTTCATGTGACAGATACATGTGACATATGTCTTTTGGAGACATTGCCTTCATCTACAGCTATAGAATCCTCCAAATTATTCTCATGGGCAATTGAGGAAGTAATCTTTTCATCTTTGTGTTTGTGGAGGTCGCCGTGGCGTTGGCGGCTAGACCCCGCCTGCAAATCGGAAGGTCGTGGGTTCGCGTCCTCACGGAGCCGGACATCTTCAAAAATGACCTTAACTCACAGGTCGACCCAACCTTGAGTGGGTACCAGGGACAGCCCTGTGAAGTAAAGGCGGCTGGTATAATGCTGATCCCATGACCCACCACGTGCCGATTGGTCTATAAAAATATAGGTCATGCCCTATATGCCCAATACCCCTTAAGGCGTGGAAAAGGGACCTTTATCTTTGTGTTTGTGACGCCAGGCTACTAAAACCGCTTGCTTTCAGTAGTGTATTCAGATTGATGCGTATTCTTCTAAAGTCTTCTCTGAATTATTTGAAGTTCCGCTATTGTTACTTCTTTCTAGATTTTGTTAAAGTATCGTATTCCATTCCCTGTATTTGGTTACCCGTGCTATTAAAGTTGGGACGCTAATAAAGTCTGCAGGTTATCACGGCAAGTATAGGGCTGCTAAAGAATGCTTTGGACATTGCTAATCAGTTTTCTCTATCATCCCGGGAGGGGGTATTGTGGGGGTAAAGGGTGGTGGTGGGGGGAAGGGGTATTCACCCCTAGCGAGTTAAAACCATGTGCCACAAACAAGAAAACTTTCCCAGTGTAGTACATGAGAGTATGTTAAACTAAGCTAAGAGCAGAGTATTCTAAACTAAGAGTGGAGCATGTTAGACTAAGAGCGAAGCACGTTAAACAAGGCTGGAGTATGCGAGGATAAAAGTGGAGCACCACATGTATACAAAGCTCAAGATAGGCGTATCAGCCATGCACACATGTGAAAAGGTCCCACAGACAGCAGAATATGTACTTTGATAACTGTACCGAATTTGACACATTAGGGCAAACATTTTGTCCAGAAAGAACAACAGTGGAACGTTAACTCTATGGACCACTGAACGAGCTGAAAACACAGTGAAATTTATTCGAGGCAAAATTGCTGATAAAGACAAATTTTTTCAGACAAACGAAAGAAGAAGAAGAGTGGGGCTTGTTAGACTAGAGTGTTGCATGTTTTAAAAAAAAGGAGTATGGGAGGATAAGAGTGGAGCGTGTTAGAGCGTTGCATGTTAAACAAGACTGGAGTATGCGAGGATAAGAGTGGAGCGTGTTAGAGCGTTGCATGTTAAACAAGACTCGAGTATGCGAGGATAAGATTGGAGCGTGTGAGAGCGTTGCATGTTAAACAAGACTCTAGTATGCGAGGATAAGAGTTGATCCTGTTAGAGCGTTGTATATTAAACAAGACTCGAGTATGCGAGGATAAGAGTTGATCCTGTTAGAGCGTTGTATATTAAACAGGACTCGAGTATGCGAGGATAAGAGGATAAGAGTTGATCCTGTTAGAGCGTTGTATATTAAACAAGACTCGAGGATGCGAGGATAAGAGTTGATCCTGTTAGAGCGTTGTATATTAAACAAGACTCGAGTATGCGAGGATAAGAGTTGATCCTGTTAGAGCGTTGTATATTAAACAAGACTCGAGTATGCGAGGATAAGAGTTGATCCTGTTAGAGCGTTGTATATTAAACAAGACTCGAGTATGCGAGGATAAGAGTTGATCCTGTTAGAGCATTGTATATTAAACAAGACTCGAGTATTCGAGGATAAGAGTTATCCCTGTTTGAGCGTTGCATGTTAAACAAGACTCGAGGATGCGAGGATAAGAGTTGATCCTGTTAGAGCGTGGTATTTTAAACAAGACTCGAGTATGCGAGGATGAGAGTTGATCCTGTTAGAGAGTGGTATATTAAACAAGACTCGAGTATGCGAGGATGAGAGTTGATCCTGTTAGAGCGTTGCATGTTAAACAAGACTCGAGTATGCGGAGATAAGAGGGGAGGATGTTATATTAATAATTGAGGATGGATCGCCTTGTGTTGGGTTTGAAGTTTTTTTGAGTGCCCACCGTTTAGTCAGCAGTGTCAAACTACTGAATGAAACATTGCCATTTTAAAATCACAAACAGCTTTTCGCCGCCCCATCCCCTCCCCCCCCCCCCCTATTTTTACCAGAAAAAAACTTGTTGGGGCCAGTTCTGCAACATCCTGTAAAGTATACGCAACAAACTTGTTTTACATACACTGTGTACGCGTGTCAATGTAGTTGTGTGTCAGTGTAGTTGTGTGTGCAAACTTGAGTATATCGTGTGTTTGTTTTGTGTATGTGTGTGTGTGTATGTGAGTCTGTTTGTATATAGGTCTAGTTTTAAACAAGGCTCAATGACAACAGCGAATTACAATGAAGTCTTGACGTTTTTACTGCAAATGTCTCCTGTCTGTGTGCAACTTTCTCGTGCGGTTCGTAAATGAAAAGTCAGTTTATTACAACTTGACAGACAGTCGCCACACCTTTTCTGTTGCAGTCTTTTTTTTTTTTTTAGTTCAGATAAGTCTCTTCAAATACAGCTCTAGACTTTCTAACATTGTTGCATGACAATGTGGTAGTGGCTGCGCATGCATGAAACTAATGTAATCGCCGCTGACACTTTAAATTGCCAAAGAAAATCCATTTTTTCAAGTATTTGTTATTACTGTTTACTATTTATTTCAAATAAGTCACAAGGTTTACTTTCTCGGACATAATAGCAAAAGGAATGCTCAACTCTTGCTTTCGCCACTCTTGCAGAAACTGTAACGTTTGAAAGCTAACAGTTACTAATACTACAATGCTAGCTGCGCACGATTATTAGCAACAGTGAAGCAACGGGGAGAAAAATATAACGTGATACCTCTCCAGTCTAACTGTTGCCTGCTAACACTTACGAACTGATCACGTTTTGCCACTGCTTACACTGTGTGTATTGGTCCCTTTAAATGACCGTCAGAATAAGGTTAAATAATTTTAAAGGCTCTTGTTGGTTGCGTATCCTTTACAGGACGTTGCAGAGCCAACCCTAACAGCGCCTGGCTGTTGTGTGGTTTTCTAGGCAAATTTACGTCCAATAGTTTGCCATTGCTTTCTGGCTGGTCAGCTTTCTTGATACCACTGTCGAAACCAACGCAAGGCTCATGGCCCGCAGTTGGAATCGAACCCGGCATCCCGGCATTACGAAGCGTTCGCATCTACTTAGCCACAGAGCCGACTGTTAAGACTAGACGAGGGTATTCATCTATATGGATCTCCGTAAAAGAAACATGCAATCATCAATCATAAACTGAATGCTATGTCTGTGAACTGAA
>CAJHNH020001392.1:0-75000 GCA_905116865.2 Candidula unifasciata | reverse complement strand
GGCCCCACTATCTGGGATGATTCCTGAACCGGAAGTAAGAAGAGTTTAGTTGCGCGAGATGACCGCCGTCAAACTCGTATTTCCCCTTTTTCATTACAGCTTGTAGACGGTTAATGTAATGTAGACTTTGAGGTCACTATATTCCTACCTTGGGGTCACGATATTCCTATATTGAGTTACACGATATTCCTACCCTGACGTCACGATATTCCTACCTTGGGGTCACGATGTTCCTACCTTAAGGTCACTATATTCCTACCCTGAGTTCACCATATTCCTATCTTGAGGCCCACAATATTCCTACCTTGACATCACATATTCCTATCTTAAGGTCCACGATTTATCCTACCTTGAGGTCACGACATTCCTATCTTGAGGTGCACTGTATTCCTACCCTGAGGTCACCATATTTCTATCTTAAGGTCACGCTATTCCTACCTTGAGGTTCACGATATTCCTACATTGAGTTCACGATATCCCAACCTTGATGTCACGATATTCCTACCTTGAGGTCTACGATATTCCTACCTTGAGGTCACTATATTCCTACCTTGAGGTCACTATATTCTTACCTTGAGGTCTGCGATATTCCTACCTTGAGGTCCACGATATTCCTATCTTGAGGTCTACGATATTCCTACCCTGAGGTCTACGATATTCCTATCTTGAGGCCTACGATATTAATACTTTGAGGTCTACGATATTAATACCTTGAGGTCTACGATATTCCTACCTTGAGGTCTACGATATTCCTATCTTGAGGCATACGATATTAATACCTTGAGGTCTACGATATTCCTACCCTGAGGTCCACGATATTCATATCTTGCGGTCCACGATATTCCTACTTCGAGGTCCACGATATTCCTACCTTGAGGTCCACGATATTCCTACCTTGAGGTCCACGATATTCCTACCTTGAGGTCTACGATATTCCTATCTTGAGGTCCACGATATTCCTACCTTGAGGTCCACGATATTCCTACCTTGAGGTCCACGATATTCCTACCTTGAGGTCTACGATATTCCTATCTTGAGGTCCACGATATTCCTATCTTGAGGTCTACGATATTCCTATCTTGAGGTCCACGATATTCCTATCTTGAGGTCCACGATATTCCTACCTTGAGGTCCACGATATTCCTACCTTGAGGTCTACGATATTCCTACCTTGAGGTCTACGATATTCCTATCTTGAGGTCCACGATATTCCTATCTTGAGGTCCACGATATTCCTATCTTGAGGTCCACGATATTCCTATCTTGAGGTCCACGATATTCCTACCTTGAGGTCCACGATATTCCTATCTTGAATCAATATATTCCTATAGTAGGTGCCAGTTTGATCAGTATTATTTATGTCCTATAATTAATAACTTTCGATTCTATGAAAGAAATTAGCATAATATCTTTTAACAAACACAGTTATTGAAATTACCTATGTTATTGTCTGTGCAGGTGTGTGTGTGTGTGTGAATGTGTGTGTGTGTGTGTTTATGTATATATGTGTTTGTGTAGGAGGGAAAATTTATATTTTTTCTGTCTCAGTAAAATCAAACAATAGTAGTGAACATGTGGATAAAGTTAATATCTCCCTCATCGAACATGTCTAAGCCACTTTGTGAATCAATTAATGACATCCTATATATCACAACAACAGGATAAATCTAAGATTTTAAGGGTTCAGGATACATTGGGATAAGAACACCCTCAATTAATGAAACTCTGTCCTATTGATCGATCGGTTGTCCCACCCCACCCCCGGGCTCTCACCAGAAGATGTGCCACACTGGGGTAATGGAAATTTCAATCAGGATAGCAAAGCAACAAGGTAGATCGCAGATACCCCGTTCAACCCCTAATGAAGTTATAATTAGATAAGCTGTAACGGCATCACCCGCCGGGCGTAACTTGCAGCCAGGTGCGTGTAAGGACGCCATCCCTGAATCATGTTAACAACAGACTGACTGACGTTCACCCCACCAGGACATCAGACCAAACAATAAACACCCGGTGACACAAAGGTGATACAAACTGTATGTATGTCTGTTCGGGAAACCCCGTTCAACCTATAGGCTGGGTTATATTAGGGCCCCCGGCAACAGCCAGGTCGGGGCTTTGAAGCAACCAAAAGTTGCGTCCCACATTGCGACGACTTCCAGGTACAACCTGGCAACAGCCAGGGCGGGGCTTTAGGTAAGTAGGTAGGTAGTTGTATCCCACCAGGACATCATACAAGCGATAAACACCCGTGACAAAAAGTGCCACCATGCGGATGAGGTTCCAGAAACCCCTTTCAGCCGTTAGGCCATATCTATGCCCCGGCTATATTCAGGGCCCCCGGCAGAAGCCAGGTTGGGGCTTCAAAAAAAAAAAAAAAAATTGCATTCCACATGGTGATGACTTTGAAGTTTGGCGGGGCATTGAAGCAACAAAAAGTTGCGTTCGGCGTTGGGACGCACTGTAGGTTAGGACACATAAACGAATGACTTGACTTGACTTTCTACCCCACTAGGACATCACACAAGCGATAAACACCCGATGACAAAAGTGCCACCATGTGGATGAGGATCACCGTGGAGAGGTCCCAGAAACCGCGTTCAGACAATTGGCCATATTTATGGCCTGCCTATATTGCGGCCCCTGGCAAAAGCCAGAGTGGGGCTTCAAATTAAAAAAATTACATCCTGAGAAGGACATAAAGATGATTCATCGACACATAAACGAATACAGTTAACATCTTACCGCTCTTTAACATACCTTCAAAACTTTAATGACATCGTTTGTAGCAAGTACTTTTGCTAATTTATTGGCCACCTCTTGCGTAAGACGATTGCCAGATATGTCCAACTCCTGCAGACTTTGGTTAATAGACAAGGCATCCACTATAGCCAGGCCTGCTTGAATGGCCAGCCCGTTCCAGGAGATATTGCATACCTTGAGTCGTATATTCTCCTGGCAAAGGGAAGTAATTATTTGTATATTTGTGAATTAAAGTAGGACGGGAGACAACTATATTGCAACATTTTCTTTATCTGCTTCTCCTGCTGTTGCGTTGACCATTACAAATACGATTGGTTCGCTGTGGTTGGGTTTACAGCTAGGCTGTGATATTTGTGCCTTTCAGCCTAAAATTACTCTTAGCTGCCCGGCCCATCCCCTTCCCCACCAATCCCATTTAATCGTCTTTTTTGACATGCTTGTTAGGGTGCCTAATTTAGGGGTATGGTGTGGCTGGGGCATTGATCTAGTAATCTACAGTAATGGGGCTCAGGAACCCACACAGTGATACACATGAAAACAAAAACAGGTGTGCGATGCAATCGTTAGAAATTATCGTCCTAATGACGCCTGAAACACTGATTTAACTGTTCATTACATAAATAGGAATAACAAAGGGAAACAATTCGTGTTATAGTACAAGACCAAAGCTCAGAAGTGGACGAACAACCAGAACTATTCGCTGAAGTTTACAGCCGGCAAAGGTGAAGAAGAAAAAGAATAAAAATTGCGTAGCTCTCCAAAGTGTACATTGCATTGTAGTTACTTCTAAAATAACGACGATTCGTCCCATGAAAACAACTGTAGCAGCTGACATCAAGCTGCTCTAACTATTAGGGATGCTTCAATTACGAGTATAAGTTCTCTGGAAGTTGAACGGGATATCTAGGATTCGTCCTGTTGACTTACCATTCGGAATAAGATGTTGTTATCTCAAGGATGTCAAACATTTAGGCAGCAGCCCAGACAGACAGACCACTTGTACTACTGCAAACTTTCATAGCCATGTGTTATAATTACTATTACCAGTATAGCTACCCCTATTTCACTTGTTGCTGATGCTACTAATGCAAATAATACTAATAATAATAATAATCCTACAGCGGCTACCACTACCAATACTCAATAATCCCTTTATTTTCACTTTAGGAACTTTAACGCTTAGAGGACTGAACTGCCAACACAGTTTCATTTAAAATCCATGAAGATTGAACTGCCCACACAGTTTTATCTAAAACCATCCAGTTACGGCCCCTGGAATTCATCAGAGGAATTTATTCTCCGGTCCAACGTGCCTCGTAAGTCTACTGTCAAGACATCGACCTGGCCTCTTCGAGATACTAGCTAACTGATTGTTTGTGCATGTGTGGTATTGTTTGATTTATGTATGTGCTGATGAAGGCTCTATAGCTGCAACGTTCACGTTTTGTTTGTGTTCGTTATATTGTGAAGCTTGCTGGTATAATTTTCGTTCTTTTTATATATTTTCTGGACACCAATACCCTAACATCATTCATTGGCACCTTTCCGTCTTTCCAGACGATAGTGTTATACTGCGCTATGAGAGGCATGAGACTCACGCGAGTGTGGCTAGCAAGACCCGCCAGTGTCATAAAAAATCTTCCACAATGATAGCATGGGATTTCAGGACCACTGTTGTCAACATTTGTGTTTAATCCGTTTTTTTTTTCAGACGCTCAGTCTCATCCTTTCTGCAATCATTTCTTCCTTCAGTCTCATTCCCTTTCTGATATGCCCTTTCCACACAGCACGGTCCATGGCATTTTGTTACAATGAGTCCACCTCAATACCTGAATCATTCATGTCCCGCTTGCACACATCTTTATATCGTAGTAGAAGTCAGCCCCGACATCTTCTTCCTGTCTTTAATTCACCATAAAGGATGTCCTTAGGGACTCTGCCATCCTCCATTCTCCAGGTGTGACCCAGCCACCTGAGCATTCGTAGACTGAGCATGGAAAAGAATTGTAGTACCTGCTCTTTCCAGTACCTCAGTGTTTGTGATTTTGTCCTGCCACTTAATGCCAAGAATTCTTCTTAAGCATTGCATGTGAAAGCTATTAAGCCGTCTCTCTTGGTGCAGGTAGGTTGACCAAGTTTCACTGCCATAAAGCAGAGTGCTGAAAACACAAGCCTGATAGACAAGGGTTTTTGTTTGAATTGTGAGCTTTCTGTTCTTCCAAACTCTCTTTGTCAGTCTGCTAATTGCTGTTGCTATGGTACCTACCCTGATGTTGATTTCTTGGTCCAGCGATAGTTTACTATTCACTGTGGAACCCAGATAGGTAAAATGGTCTACTGTCTCAAGCTCTTCACCGTCAATGTAGACTGTAGGTCTGTCATTGACATCTTTCACCATAACCATTGTCTTCTTTTTGCTGGCTGTTAGTCAAAATTCACAGCACGCACCAGCAAAGGCAGATAGTAAACATTGCAGCTCCTCCTCTCAGTGGGTGGTTATTGCGGCATCATCTGCAAACAGCAGCTCTCTGATAAGTACCTTTCTTATCCTGGTTTTGGTCTTCAGCCTGCGAGCATTGTAAAGGCCGCCGTCAGATCGAGAATGAATGAATATACCACCCTTCTGATCTCGAAAAGCATGTGTCAAAAGAAGTGAAAAGTATATTCCAAAGAGGGTAGGAGCAAGATCACCTCCTGCTTCAGTCCATTTCTATTTACAAACTCCTCCGATGTTAAACCATCAAAGTTGATTGTACCTCAGCATGCTGAGGAAGATCAGAACAGGTGAGGAGTATTTGTCTGGATTTTTTCACCGGGGCACGCCGGTGTGTTGGGAAATAAACAGGCGCAGACTGGCTGGCTCTGCACAACTTAGTGGAATACTGATACATGATAAGACAGACGAGGCTAGTGCCTTGTGGGAGAGCGTGTACAGTTCGGAAGAGCAGATGGATCACCACAGTCTGGTGAGATTGATGCAGCGGGGAGTGACGAGAGGTTCTGGCAGATGCTCGAGGCTCAGAGGAAAGGCAAGACGGAATGCTACTGGCACCATTAGTATCGGAACTCTTTGCTGGCTGCTGAAGATGGGGACGGAGCGCTTATAGGGATGCCCCGAGTGCTGTGATGTCGGTTCTAGAATCAAATCAAATCAAATCAGTTGATTGTACCTTTCATACCTGTGTGGAACGAGTCAATAATGCTCAGTAGAGTAGGTGGACACTCAATCTTCTTCAGTGCGTTGAACAGACCTTTTCGACCAAGCAAACCAAATGCATTGGTAAGATCAATAAAAGCAGCATACAGTGGTTGATTTTGTTCACGGCATTTGTCCTGCAACTGTTGTAACAAAAATATCATATCAGTTGTAGATCAGTTCACACGAAAGCCACACTGGGACTCCGGGTAAACGCGGTCACCTAGGATCTGGAGTCTTCGCAGAACAATTCTCGCAAGCACTTTTCCAACAGTACAGAGCACTGATACTCCTAGCAGTGATACCATATCGCCATGCTACTAATACTATACCTACCACCAAAAATACCACTGTGCTACTACTGTAAATATGAATACAGTGATTGCTGGTTCTGTTTTTATCAGAAGTAGGATTTCATCAAAAGAAAACACTTATCTAGTATCTTATTACAGTCATATGGTACAACAACAGCTTCAGCGTTTAAAGAACATCCACAAAGTGTCAAAGCAGTGTATCTAACATACAAATCTTACCCTCAACCCCTTTGCAATTTCAACCCCGCCATGTTCTCTCAGATGATTCCAGCTGAGGTTTAGAATGTCCAGATTTTCGTTTGCCCCTGTTTTCATTTAAAAGGTAAAAGCCATTTTCAAAATTAAAAATTGCAGTTTAGTGAGTGGTATATCCTTTTATTCTTCTTTAAGTTCTCACTGTCCCTGTCGTTCAGATTAGATGGCTATAGGCCTCTCTAAAGCCAGAGGTGCTACGCATGTCCACCATTGATACACACAGTTTAGTTTCTCCCAGTATGTCTGCTGGTCAGACCTGGGTCTCTTTGCTGCATGTAGAGAGCTTGTCTGCAGCCCGTGTTCAATATTCTGGGGTGTCTCTTCACATGAGCAAAGTCCTGAGTCCCCAGTCATGAACATAATGAACACGTTGTAGCGCAATCTGCTGTTTCATGCAGTCCAGAAGTGGACGAACAACCAGAACTTTCCGCCGGAGTTTACAGCCGGTGAAAGAGAAGAAAAAGAAGAAGACAATTTAAATAGAATGGTTTTTTTCTTTCATCTGAGGAGATGTATGTGTATGTGTGTGTGTATGTGTGTGTATGTGTATGTGTGTGTGTGTGTGTGTGTGTGTGTGTGTGTGTGTGTGTCGTTCAACCCCAATCAGAACCATACAACCAGCGACAAACACCCGGTGACACAAAGTGCCACCATTCGGATGAGAATCACCTGGCCACAAGTCCCAGAAATCCCGTTCAACCGTTAGGTTATATTAGGGCCCCCTACAGCCGGGGTTGGGCTTTAAATAAACCGAAGTAAATTGCGTACCACATTGGGACGGGAATACCTAATAAGAGGAGGTTGTCTTTTTGGATCTTAAATATAACGATGACAGGTCATTGGTGAAACTGTTTAAACAAGTATACTAACTATAGAAGTTTTAAAAAACTAGTTAAATAGATGCAGTTAGTTAGTTAGTTAGTTAGTTGGTATCCTTTACAGGAAATTGCAGAACCAACCCCAGCATTTTTTGGCTGGTGTGTTTTTCTAGGCAAATTTACGTCCAGTAGTTTGTCATTGCTTTCTGGACATTCGGCTTTTCAAAACCACTGTCGAAACCAAGGCAAGTCGCAAGGCCCGCAGCTGGGATCAAACCCGGTACTCTGGCATTATGAAGCGCGTTCGCAACGCCTAAGCAAATAGGTAAAGTACGGGACCGTTTTTACACCAGTGGCGTATCATGCATATGATGCAAAACTAATGCTATGGGACACACGGCACTGAGTGGATGATGTGGTCCAATACCACGCTTGCAGTCTTTACTTCCCAAGACATTACTACATGGTACTCATGTGAGGCTCGGTCGACATGAGAGTTAGGACCATTTTTTTAAAAGTGCTGACTCGGAATCGAACTTAAGACCTTTCAGCCAGCAGACGATGTTCACATTATCACTACTGCCTCTCTCTGCCTATCTCTGCCTCTCCCTCTCTCACTCACTCACTCTTTCTCACTCTCACTCACTCACTCTCTCACTCTCTCTCTCTCTCTCTCTCTCTCTCTCTCTGTGGTTAATAGTAATGATAACACATTATATATATATATATATATATATATATATATATATATATATATATATATATATATATATATATATATATATATATATATACTACATATATATATCTTTCTTCTTCTTCTTTCGTTCGCATGAAATAAATTGTCTATATCTGCAAAGCCGTCTCTTGTATGAATTTCACTGTCTTTTGTAATTCACTAAGCGGCCCGTAAAGTTTGACTTCCACAAGTGTCTCTTTTGGCCAAATGTTTTGCCTGAAAGCGTTGAATATGGGACAGTCTTGAAGGATGTGATCTGTTGTTTCAGGTGCCAGTCCACAAGTACACATGGCCGATTGGCCAATCTTAAATTTGTTGTACATGTGGGAGCGAAGTCTATTGTGCCCTGTTCTAAGGCGAAGGATAATAACTTGCTCTGGTCTGTCCATAATATGGTAATCATCTTGTGCCAGTTTCGGTGGCATTCTGATTGATTTGATCATTCTCTTCTTCTGTTGATAAGAGACTGGTATGTCCGGTTGTTCTTCAGTTGCACCTTCCTTAGCTAGTTTATCAGCTTTTTCGTTTCCGGGAACTCCACAGTGGGAAGGTATCAACTGCATTACTAATTTACAGCGGTTGCCTAGTTCGGATAATAGTGTCCGTATGCTTGGTAATTTTCCAGACTGGAGTGACTGAAGTACTGCTTTTGCATCTGTCAGGAATACCACTGGTTGTGGAAAATACCCTGTATTTAGTAGTTTCTCTACCGCTATCTTGATGGCTTGAACTTCTGCATCATAGTTGTGACAGTGCTTTCCCGTTGGTAATTTGGCTGTATCCCTGGTATTATTAGGATACTCAATGTACACTCCCGCACCTCCGTTTATGACTGCGCTTTCTGCTGACCCATCTGTGTAAACACGGACCCAAAGGTTCTGCGGGTATTCATCATCAAGTAAACTGAGGGTGGCTGTTTTGCGCTGCACACTGTTTTGTTCTTCCTTGTCAAATACCCCTTTCACTTCAGTCTTGATGTGTATTGGAAACTTATACTCCTCTCTCCAGGGGGTCCGTTCTGGGACAGCATTTAAGGATCTATCAGTTGCAGGTAAATCAGTGGTTTGTCTGCCGAGCCGTTTGGCCTGGTGGATAAAAATACTTCTCTTTAGTCGTCCCAAAGCTAAATTTTTGAATCTTTCATTCATAGGGTGACTGGGCATACTAAGAAACTTTTCTGCTTGTAAAAGCATCTTGGTGTCTCTGCGTTCACTTAGTGCTTGGGTCATCCCCATTTTCTCCATCACAGCTATAGGTGTTGATTTCATACTGCCTGTGGTAACTCTGAGTGCTTGATTTTGCACTTTATCTAATTCTTGCAATGTGGTTTTTGATGCCGAACTCCATGCTGTTGATCCGTATTCAAGATGTGGTCGAACACTTTGTTGGTAAACTTTTCTAAGTATTTTCCCGCTAGCACCCCATGTGGTTCCACTTAGTTTTCTCAGAATGGCTACCCTCCTTCTGGCTTTGGTTGCTGTCTTGTTGATGTGTTTACATATATATATAAAATGTGTTGACTGACTGACTGACTTTCTACCCCACAAGCGATAAACACCCGATGACACAAAGTGCCACCATGTGGATGAGAATCGCCGTGGAGAGGTCCCAGAAACCGCGTTCAGACAATTGGCCATATTTATGGCCTGCCTATATTGCGGTCCCTGGCAAAAGCCAGGGCGGGGCTTCGAATAAAAAAAAATTTCATCCTAAAAATGACGAAATTGGATTATACTATTAAATGATAAAATGTGTTATCACAATTGCCTTTATATACACATATATACACACATAAATATATACATATGTATAGAAACGCACACTCATCTGTGCAAACAGTATTGTCACATGTCTTTTTATTATATACACGGCTGATAAAATGCCAACTTACCGATAGACCTTCCAATGAAGTAGGCGCCTACCTCGGTAAAGTTGTTGTGGCTCAAGTTCAATTCTCTGAGATTTTTGTTACTCTGAAGCAAATTGGTTTCATGAAATGGTTGTTATATTTTAAAACCCTAACCATTTATTCTCTACTAAACAGCTGACATGGACTAGTCCACATTATCCAGTAACGTTAAAATCATACGTTAACATTAAGAACATAGTTTTTTTAGAAAAGAACAAAATGACAGTCTCATAGTCGCCCATCTATTACCAGAACCTGCAAGGGATACACAAGACAGTAATATTTCTCGTCCTTTTTAGGACGAAATTTTTCGCTATTTGAAACCCTACTCTGGCTTTTGCCAGTGGTCGCAATATAGTCTGGCCATAAATATGGCCTAAAGGCTGAACGCGGTTTCCGGGACCTCTCCACTGTGATCCTCACCCACATGGTGGCACATTGTGTCATCTGGTGTTTATCGCTTGTGTGATGTGCTGGTGGGGTAAAAAGTCAGTCAGTCAGTCGGCAAGGGATACACGGCCGCAGCTGCTAAGCTGTCAGACAAGAGGTTGGCAATCTTTTTTTAAAAAGAAACATTAAAAACTTCACACCTAGACATCCTCGTAACACGATGTTTCTGTGGATGATGAGATTAAGTACCTTTTTGTTTTTTAATTGTTATCAACATCCGCCAACAGACACTGTGACGTAGTGTTTAAGTTTGTCCACAACACGTGTTTGACTAGCACCATCAAAGATTTGGTGACATCTGTTTCTCTTTATCACTGTTTAGGCTATCACTTTTTTGGATGTTGACCTTCAGATTTATTTTCTGTCTGCGAACCAACGTATGTTTTTTGTGACCTTAAGGGCCAGATTATGTAGTAATTCTACATCAGTCTCTTGGGACAGTATTAACTGCTCATCGGGCCATTTTTGGTCCTCAGGCCAGGTTGCCCAACCCCTTGTTTAAACGCTGGCTGTCAACCCTGAGGTCTACGGTTCAAATCCGTAACGAGGCGGATTGTGTGTGTGTGTAAATAACCTAAACTCCCAGATCAACCCACCATAAAGTAGTTACTAGG
Source organism: Candidula unifasciata (assembly GCA_905116865.2). Classification (NCBI taxonomy): domain Eukaryota; kingdom Metazoa; phylum Mollusca; class Gastropoda; order Stylommatophora; family Geomitridae; genus Candidula; species Candidula unifasciata. Next base: position 63,942 of record CAJHNH020001392.1, on the reverse strand, counting down.
AATGTCCTGAAAAGTAAACCCGGCAAGAACTATCCTAATAATAATATATTTTCAAAATAATATATGCATCAACAACAATAGATAACTTCACTAGAAAAAAAAAAAAAAAAAAACAATGTTGGGGGAGGAGAGAATATTAACCCTCATACAAATGTATATTATAGTTCTCTCTCCCTCCCCCTTTTCTTTTAACCCCCCCCCCTCCCCCCCCCCCCCTTTTTTTCCCCTCTTCCCCATGGTCCCCTTTTTTGATGGAAAATCGTGGGAGGCCCAAGGATGCATAATCTCCAGATTCCAGATCTCCTGCCCCGTAGCTTGACCTGTCCTAAAGATAAACCCCCCCCAACCCCCCCCCCCCCCCCCCCCACCGTTTTTTTTCTCCAAATTTAACAACACCCTAGGTTGACCTAGCCAAAGCGGGTAAAGGGGGAATTTGGGAAATATTTCAATCGCGTCATCTTCAATCACATCACTCATTGACTGCTTATTGGTCTATGAATATACGCTGCTTGCGCCATATATACCCGTACGGCCCAGTGATTAGAGAAGTATCTTCTTTGTCTGTATAGTATAATTTTTGCAAAGTATCCCTTGGACTTAGTATATTGTGTCTATGCACATGGAAATCAGCAGGTGGACGATGTATCGCAGAGATAAAGAGCACACTAATGATGGTGACGTTCAACCAGGACATTACACAGAGCGATAAACACCCGGTGACACAAAGTGCTACATCATGATGAGGATCATCCAGGGATAGGTCTAAGAAAAACAGCCCACCCCATAGGCTGGGTTATAATAAGGCTCCCGCAACAGCCAGGATAGCGTTTTTAAACAACAACAAAATTGCTTCTGACATTGGGATGCAGCTCATACTAAAAAGAACGCAATAGGACAGACAAACACTGCATTGTATAAAAATGAAGAAGTCGTATGCCATACATCTTAGTCATATGAGATTGATCAAATAACTCTTGCATGTCATATATAGCCTATTCCCCGTGTGGGTTCCGGGGTCCCATTGTGGGGAAAACAAGAATAGACCCACTGCCTCCCCAAAAGCATGTCGTAAGAGTCGACTAATTGGGGAGCTTCCTTTGAAGTCGGAGTGCATCTGCCTGAGAGGCAAGGAACCAACAGTCTGCATTCAAATGAATCAGATCTGTAAAACTGATGCACACGCAACGCTCAGGTCCTGAAGCAGGACGGCAGTTCAAAAGTGGACGAACAACCAGAACCTTCCGCCAGAGTTTACAGCTGGTGAACGCGAAGAAGAAGAAGGAGATATATAGCCTATTTCCCATATTGCTGAGAATCCTGGACAATCTGTAAATAACCCAGACAATTTCTTGAGGTCCCATGTGTGGGGTTTTGCAAAAGAATGTCTACAATTTCACGGACAGCCAAAACAACTAATCCAGATGTTTTGAAAGAGGTGTGAACCCAGAGACAACTTATGATACATTTCTGAAAGAGGCTGGTCGTCATTTGTGCCACGTTGTGAGAAGAAATATGGTATGACAACAGGAAGGACTTCTGTAAGGGGAGATAAAGGAAGACGCATCGAGAATATTCTTGGCATCATTTTGTCATCGCATAGAAATGTTTCAGCACATGAACCGATACATGATGTTAGAGATCGCAAGCTGTGGAGAGGTATGATCAGCCATGCCAGTCATAAAAGAACTTGTTGATGTTTCAATAGAGGAAGGGTTTGAAAAGCGAAATCTTACTTCCAGGGCCAAAGCTAAGGCTTCTGCACATTTGTCATCCAAAGCATTGCCTGTAATAATGAAACAAACAGTTGAAGAATTGGTCTGAACAGCTTATACAAAAAGAGCAGCACAAATGCTATTTTTTTTTTTTTTTTATTGATTTAATAATTTTCATGATTACTGCTCATTTTTGGCATGTAGACGCCCGTCTGCGGATGAAAAAGTCGTGGGTTCGCGTCCTGACGGAGCCGATTTTTTTTTTTTTTAAAAAATGACCCTGACTCCCTGGTCGACCCAGCCTTGATCCAGGTGGAGTCCTGGGAAGTAAAGGCGGCCAGCGTGATGCTGACCACATGACCCACCACGTGCAGACTGGTTTATAACAAATATAGGTCTAGCCCTATATTCCCAATATGTCGGAATGCGTCGAAAAAGGGACCTTTACTTTACTTTTACTGCTTATGTTTTACTTACGAATTACCTCTTTACTTATTACTATAAACAGCAGTGGCAGTAGTGTGGCGGCCAGACATTCGCCTACCGGTCAGAAGACATCGGGTTTGTATCGGTAAACGAATTGGAATGTTTTAAAAGTATCTGTTACCTTAGCTCACAGTCTTTGGCTTGCTTTGAGAAAATAAATGGACATGTTCAGCCAGCATCCCTGAAGAAGAAGCTTTTTGTTAAAGCTGTGACTAGGTTAAGTCCGCCACGTAAAACGGCTTAACATTGCTCGCCACCAAGTAGCGCTCAAAAGGCCGCTTGCAGTGTTGATGCGATGCAAGGAGACAGACCCAATAGTATCTCGACCGACGACGAAGTCGTCCACCGGCCAGCCGATGGGCGACCTGGCCGTCTTAGCTCACGGGTCGATCCAGTGTAAAATAGATAGTAACGCGGCTGTCTTGATGTTGATCATATCTTTTCTCTAATGATCTTTAATGATCGTTAATCTTTAGGGAGCCGCGTTAGCGCAGTCGATAAGAAACTCGCTTTGAAATCCATTTGCGACTCGCTGCAGCCCAAAGAAATTGGAAATGGGTACCAGAGTGATACTCTGGGGTAAATGGAGGAACTTCGCTGTAGATACAGAGTAACGTGCGAACGGCGACACAGGCGGACAATTCTTATTAGCTGTCCGTACTGGAGGCAGAGCACTTATGGTTTATAACCGTGTGCAATGACGCTGGTTCACATCTCCCAACTTTACCTTTACCTTTTATATCATGCACTGAGTAACCACTGTTATATTATAATATGGGCTTGGAATCACACGCCTTACTCACCACTAGCTTATAAAGAGAGGATGGATGGATTAGAAAGACAGACAAATTATTTACTGTATTATTTTATCACTTGGATGTTACAAATTTTCTTCTTCACTTCATCTGTTATCGCTACAGGTGCCAAGGTAGATATAAGGTTTTGTCTCTTGCTATTTTCGACCACAGGTGTTGAAGAGTTTCTGTAATGTTACCTTTCCATCTCGTTCTTATCATACCTCGCGTTTTATGCCCCTCTTGTCTTTTGGTGTATGCATTATATGATATGACTTTCAAAGGCGTTCTCTCTAAGTTGGCATTGTCTCTTCTGGTTACTTCGGCAACATTTCTGGGACATATCAATACCATAGTTACTTAAAGTACTGTAAAGGAAATTTTGTCTCGTCTCCAAGTGAATGTTGGCTAAAGTTGACCACTAATGTCTTTGGGAATATTACGTGATAAGGTCCAACCTTGTGCACTGTGCGACTCTCGTACCACAGACTGAAAACAGCGAGAGTTGTGTCTCTTTACAAGTAACCCGACTAAGTAATCAAACCCTAGTACTCAATGATCATGAAATTGTTAAACGCCTTCACTAACCTCTAAGCCACAGATCCCCAAAGTAAAAGTAATGACAGCTTTGAAAAAGCATTCTTCTTCATCATCGCTTTCTTCTCATTCACCGGCTATATACTCTGGCGGAAGGTTCTGGTAGTTCGTCCACTTCTGGACTTTGGTGCAGGTCCAGAACTTGAGTTTTGTGTGCCCATTCGTTTTACAGATATCTAGCTTATTTGTATCTAGACTTTTGTTTCCTGCCATCTCAGACAGGTGAACTCCAACTTCAAAGGAAGCACCGCTAATAAGTGGACTTTTGAGAGATGGTGGGGTCCCCTCCTCCCCCATCCCACTTACGGAATCCACATGGGGAATTAACAGTATGAAGCTGTATAAATACATGCACACCCGAAAGATCCAGCCTCCTAAGGCCAGTGTTCACTTGAATCATCTTTGCCACATACAGGCCCCCATCACTTCCAATTTTGTTGTCATTCAGAGCCTGTGAACATCACACGTGAAATATATTGTTTCAAATGATCAAATCAGTACTGCATTATGGGGCCGAAACATGGTTTATAGAAAAACAAATTACTAATAAAACTACAAAGATTCCTGGCGCTAGCGCAGGAGTCACTAATATGGAGCTTTAGGAGATAATTCCAATAACATGAAATAAACAAAGCATGCTAAGAGGGGGCAACTGGAATGCATAACAGCAAATGGGAGGGGAAATCTGGAATACATCATGATAAAAGGAAAGCTGAAGGAGAAACGAGACCGTAAGATGCAACGAGAAAAGTTGTTAGACAATATGGCATCAGGACATGGATGGGCGTTTTCTTATCACAGTCCATGCCATGTAGACATGACTATCAGCGCCACATGGACGGGCTTCTCACTGTCAAAGTCCGTGCCATGTAGACATGACTATCAGCGCCACATGGACGGGCTTCTCACTGTCATAGTCCGTGCCATGTAGACATGACTATCAGCGCCACATGGACGGGTTTCTCACTGTCATAGTCCGTGCCATGTAGACATGACTATCAGCGCCACATGGACGGGCTTCTCACTGTCATAGTCCGTGCCATGTAGACATGACTATCAGCGCCCCATGGACGGGCTTCTCACTGTCATAGTCCGTGCCATGTAGACATGACTATCAGCGCCACATGGCATGGACGGGCGTCTCCCTATTATAGTAAGTGCCATGTAGACATGACTATCAGCGCCCCATGGACGGGATTCTCACTGTCATAGTCCGTGCCATGTAGACATGACTATCAGCGCCACATGGACGGGCTTCTCACTGTCATAGTCCGTGCCATGTAGACATGACTATCGGCGCCCTATGGACGGGCTTCTCACTGTCATAGTCCGTGCCATGTAGACATGACTATCAGCGCCCCATGGACGGGCTTCTCACTGTCATAGTCCGTGCCATGTAGACATGACTATCAGCGCCCCATGGACGGGCTTCTCACTGTCATAGTCCGTGCCATGTAGACATGACTATCAGCGCCACATGGCATGGACGGGCGTCTCCCTATTATAGTAAGTGCCATGTAGACATGACTATCAGCGCCACATGGCATGGACTATAATAAGGAAATGTCTGTCGTTGTCATCTGGCGCTGTTAGTCATGACTATCCACAACCTTCCGTCTCGTATACTTTCAACCAGGCCTGACACAGATGATCTTTCATGCTACGAGGTCAAACTTCTTCATCTTCTTCGCGTTCACCGACTATAAACTCCGGCAGAAAGTTATGGCTGTTCATCCACCTCTGGATTTTGGATTTGTCCCAGAACCTGAGTTCTGCGTGCACATCCATTTCACAGATTTGACTATATGTATGCAGTCTGTTGGTTCCTTGCCTATCAGGCTAATGCATTCCGACCTCGAAGAAAATCCATAATTAGTCGACTCTTACGACATGCTAGTTGGGGAGGCAGTGAATCTATCAACGGTGCCACGAAACCCACACAGGGAGAGGTCAGACTGTCTACCATCTCTCGGTCTCTCTCTGCCTCTTTTTCCCGTCAGCTCTCCCACTTTCACGACTAACTTCAGTCTTTTTTATTCTCACTACATGACCAAAGTTGTAAATGCAAGTAGTACAATAAAGGCACGTTTAGATCATTGCTCTAGACAAGGAATATTTCGTCTGTACTGAGATTGTCTTTAGGGGTCATTTTTCGTGAGGTGCTGTGGTACCAGGAGCCGTCATCTGATTTCAGATGCCCTTGTGCAATAATTATGTTTCTAGACCAAAAAGTAGAAGTAGTAGGAGGCCAACATCGTACTCAATACCGCACTTGTATGGATGTATTGACAATGGAGGCACCAAATCACACGAAGAAAGAGCAGGCAAGACCAAATGGCACGACATGTGAAACAAAGAACACCCATCAATGACCATCTTACAAGGTTGGTAATGGAGTCGTTTTCTTCCAGCAGGCGACAGATGAACCTTGAACCTTCAGCCCCGATCCAGTTACCGGAAATATCCAATCTGTCAAGTGTCGTGTTGTCCTGGATTTTGGAATATAGTCAAGGTCACAGCCATTAGTGTTTGTCACTTATTTATAATAGTGCAAAAAATGAAAGAAAGAAAGAAAGAAAGAAAGAAAGAAAGAAAGAAAGAAAGAAAGAAAGAAAGAAAGAAAGAAAGAAAGAAAGAAAGAAAGAAAGAAAGAAAGAAAGAAAGAAAGAAAGAAAGAAAGAAAGAAAGAAAGAAAGAAAGAAAGAAAGAAAGAAAGAAAGAAAGAAAGAAAGAAAGAAGATAAGAGAGAAAGAAAAAATATAAGACAGAAAGAAAGAAAGAAAGAAAGAAAGAAAGAAAGAAAGAAAGAAAGAAAGAAAGAAAGAAAGAAAGAAAGAAAGAAAGAAAGAAAGAAAGAAAGAAAGAAAGAAAGAAAGAAAGAAAAAGAAAGAAAGAAAGAAAGAAAGAAAGAAAGAAAGAAAGAAAGAAAGAAAGAAAGAAAGAAAGAAAGAAAGAAAGAAAGAAAGAAAGAAAGAAAGAAAGAAAGAAAGAAAGAAAAGAAAGAAAGAAAGAAAGAAAGAAAGAAAGAAAGAATTTCCAATAGTAAAAGTCATGTAATAGCGTTTGATGCCTCTGTAGTGTCTCACGTCAACTGCGACAGTAGAGCGTTTAGCCACTGCGCTACCCTGGCTTCAACAGCAATTCTTATTATTTTTCTTATTCTGCCTCTGCCCTTAAAAAGGCGGTTGCCACGTTGTGTTGTAGTTTACAGCTAAGCTGCGATATCTGCATTTTCGGAATTAAACATCTGATTTCACTCCATCCCTAACGTGTCGCCTTACATCGCACCTCGTTAGGGCGCTGTGGACCGCCCCCCCCCTCCCTCTGCCTCCTCGGAACCTCCATGGGGACCTAACATCAACACCTTCAGTCCCTCAGTCCCATCATATGCTAAGTAGTTGTCACTATAGCTAATAAAGTCATAGATGGGATTAAAGTAATGACTCTTTAGGACGACTGGCGTTCTTCTGTTTCTTTATCATCTTCTTCTTCCTCTTCTTCCTCTTCTTCTTCTTTCTCCTCTTCTTCTTCTTTTTTCTTTTTCTTCTTCTTCTTCTTCTTCTTCTTCTTCTTCTTCTTCTTCTTCTTCTTCTTCTTCTTCTTCTTCTTCTTCTTCTTCTTCTTCATCTTTTTCTTTTTCTTCTTTTTCTTCTGCACGTCCACAGGCTGTAAACTCCGGCAGAAAGTTCTGGTTGTTCGTCCACTTCTGGGCATTAGCCTCGTTCGAAAACCTGAATGTTACGTGCACGTCCGTTTTATAGATCTGACTTATTTGTATGCAGATTGTTGGTTCCTTGCCTCACTGACAGATGCCACTCTGACTTCGAATGATGCCTCTCTCCAATTAGTCCACTGCTACGACATGCTTGCTGGAGATGCAGTAGGTCTGTTCCCATTTTCCCCAACCTTGGGATCCAGGAACCCCCACGGAGAGAAAGGACTTCAGGTAACAAATGGAAAAGGCTGGGTTAAACAACTTGGTGGGTGCAAGTTGTCCAAGAATTTATATCCTATCAGTGTAAACTAACAAACTTATCCTGCATTTAACCTAGGCCTTCTCCAATTATATACAGAAGGACCTGGTTTAACCGTGACCATCGATAGTACTACCGTCGGTCTCAGTTTAACTGTACTAAGTTAAAATCAGGAAACACACTTTGTACCCTAAGAGCTAAGGCTATAGCTTTGACTGCATCCGCACCAAGACCTCTGTAGCGCATGGTGATAGCGGTGTCCTTGATGTGTCGAATGAAGTACTCCACGGGAGATAACCCTAGCTGTTCACAAACGGACTTGTAGTAGGAAATGGTTTCGTCCTCTTCCTCTTGGTCTAGCAGAATAAATGTTACTGATCAGAGATAACAATCTTAACAATCATTTATTCCACTGTTTTGTTTGTCTGTTATATTATATTATTTACTTTATTGTAAATATCTTACAGGTATTATATATCTTCCCTTATGCGTTTAATACGTCTGTGTACTGTTGAATTTGTTAATACTGCAGTCTATGACAGTGTTTAGGCCAGATAAGCGAGACGCAGAACATTACATCTTCCTCCACACACGAAAAAGAAGAAGAAGAAGAAGAAGAAGAAGAAGAAGAAGAAGAAGAAGAAGAAGAAGAAGAAGAAGAAGAAGAAGAAGAAGAAGAAGAAGAAAGAAAAGAAGAAGAAGAAGAAGAAAAGAAGAAGAAGAAGAAGAAAGAAAGAAAAAGAGAAGAAAGAAAGAAGAAGAAAGAAGAAAGAAAGAAAGAAAGAAAGAAGAAGAAGAAAAAAGAAAAGAAAAGAAGAGAAGAAGATGAAGAAGAAAGAAAAGAAGAAGAAGAAGAAAGAAGAAGAAGAAGAAGAAGAAAATAAGAAGAAGAAGAAGAAGAAGAAGAAGAAGAAGAAGAAGAAGAAGAAGAAGAAGAAGAAGAAGAAGAAGAAGAAGAAGAAGAAGAAGAAGAAGAAGAAGAAGAAGAAGAAGAAGAAGAAGAAAAGAAGAAAGAAGAAGAAGAAGAAGAAGAAGAAGAAGAAGAAGAAGAAGAAGAAAAAGAAGAAAAGAAGAAGAAGAAGAAGAAAAATAAAGAAGAAGGTCTCCTTGATGTATTTTGTATGCAGACTGTTGATTTCTTGCCTCTCTGGCAGATGTCCGGAATCCCATAATTATTCGACTATGACGAAATGCTTGTCGGGGAAGTTGTGAGTCTACCGACTCCATAACGGGGCTCCAGAACCAACACGGGGAATACTGCGAGTCCTAAAGGGCGTGTAACGGCCCATCCGAGTATTGATGATGTAGGTGATGTTACTGAAACTGTAGGCAGCAATAGTGTAATGTTGTTGTTATTGTTGTTATTGATCCAGCGGCGCATGAGCTTTCGTCCTCTGGCCCAATGCCATGTAGAGGAATTTGCATGTTTTCACAAGCTGTTCTTTTCCTCCGTACAAGTGTTCCACTTGTCTGGTCTCGGAGGGAATAGCAGTCTTTTAGTCTCGTTGAGTTTAGGGCACTCAAAGAGATGATGTTTCAACAGTTTCGTAAGGTAGTTACATAGCTGGCACTCTGGGGAGTGTTGTGGCTGTATTTTGTTAGCAATAGTGTAATAAGACGTTATTACCTTTATCGTCTAGATCGGTGTCAAAGTCCTCTTCTGTGAATTCCTGTGGGGTTGTGGAAATTTCCACACATGTAGTTGTTGTTCTGTCAGAATTTGATGTACTGTTTGCTTGCTCGACAATATTTTCCTCTTGTGTGTTCAAGATCTAGAAAATATAACCAGATATTCAATTAACATGAGCGCATTGAAATTGCGATTAGTAGGCAAGACAGTGGTCACGCTTCAGTCCACACAAATCGCAGGATTGTTTGTTACATTTATGGCTCTGAAATCCACCCACATTTACAAAATAGTTACAAACAGTGATGTCGACAGCTTCCGGTCAATATGGCAAATAGGCATGTTCACTGTTTTAAGCTGCGGCAATTTTGGCTTCTGACAATGGTTAGGTGTTGCATTTTTCGCAGTATGTGCACTGAAAAGGTATAGTTCAGTAGTACAGCTACAGAGCCTAGTGCATGGTGTGATACTGTGAGCTGCGGAATTTTATATGGAATACTTTTCGACTGCGCCTAACGTTGTTTATGTTGAGAACTGCAGATTCAGAACATATCTTGTTGCCAGAGAATTTTTTGGTGCCTTGTGCGATTAATTGCGTGTGCTAACTACTGATCTATTGTAGCTGCTGCTTCCATTGACGAAGAACTGCATTTCTAGTGTCGGCCTGTTTGTGTTGACACTTCTGGCTGCTGCCTTATGCATTGAATCTGTGTTTATGCTGTTGGATTTGTTGAGACTGTAGTCTGCGTGAATGTTTTTCACAAGGGACAGTGATGAGCATTCAGTGTAGTTTTCTTTGGCATAGAAACGCAGCAACTGTGGATGGACCCGTCTGCTATAATTCTGGAACTGCGCGATTACATGCTAAACGATTTATTTTTTCAGTTTTTTTTTAAAATGTATATTTCATTTATCATTTAATAAGTTTATCATTACTTCTTTGAGTAAGAAAGAGATCAGACATATTCGCCAAAACACTGCACTTACCTGTACTTCCGTGATGAGAACACTAGATAAGTCCTTCAGGAAGAAGTGGTCGTCGTTTTTGTCATTGCCCTGGCTGGTCATCAGGCTAGGAGTACGCGTCAGTGTTGCTCTCAGTGTGTTTTGAGGAAAACGTGAAGATCTGGACAGCGGTCGAGCAGTGGACTCCTCAAAATCAGACTCTAACTCGTCTAGAAAAAAAAAAAAAAAAAAAAGAAACAATCTAACTGTGCATTTTCCTCAAATGCAGCGTTCACCCTCGACCAACTTACTCGAGGTAGTCAAGTCTTTTGATATCGTGTGTCCTTCCCTTTTTATTTTTCATAACACTCTCTAATTCTTTCAACGCGTTCAATTTTGGTCTGCCTTTATTCCTTACATTCTGCGGTTTCTAGTGCAGTCGCATTATAGCTATATTGATTGTTGTAATTTGTGTTCCCAAAAGGTATCATATTTAAAGCCCTCGTCTTTTCCTCGCTTCTTGATTCTTTGGCATTTGTTTAGTTGTCTCCTAAAGCTCTATATCTGTGATTTATGTTATATATAAACACAAATTTACATACCTTAAAATTTTCCTAAACAAAAATCATGATTAATATTTGAACGATAACTATCCTGTGTTTCATAAAACGGTCACTGTGTGAATACCTGGGACTAAATGAGATCGTGTCAAAATTCATAACGCTGGTAGATAACAAAAATATGGGTCCTTGAAATATTCATGAGTGGAGTGAAACTTGGAACTGAAATTAGCGAGAAATGTTGCTTGGTTTATCGCCTAGAAAAACGCTTAGACACAACATGGTATGCCTCTCTAGACCACAGATTCTTTTTATGAAGGGAGACGCGCTGCTGATAAGCTTTTTTTTTTTTAAATTTTAAAACGGAATGAACACAGAATATATATAAGTAACAAACTCAGTGAAAGGAAAGATACACACAAACAAAGCTCGCTACTAAAGTCGATATCAGTGTCATATGAATAAACAACCCCAAGGGAATACTTAACTGAAAACGTAAATACCACAGTCGCAAAAAGTAATTTTAATCTATAAGTGAAAAACAAGATCTTTTTTTTTTCTTTGGTGAAGCGAACATTCATAGTCTAAAGGTAAAATTGGGAGATGTGAAATGGTGTTATTGCACACGGTTATAAACCATAAGTGCTCTGCCACCAGTACGGGCAGCTGATAAGAAACTGTCCGCATGTGTCGCCGTCCGCACTCAACTCCGAAGCTACAGAGACGTTCCTCCATTTACCCCAGAGTGTTAACTCCAGTACCCATTACCTAGAGGCTGGGTGAACCCCGAGAACCACCGGGGTTCAAACACCGGCCGTAGGCCGCAGCGAGTCGCAGCCGGATTGAAAGCGAGTCTCATATCGACAGCGCTAAAGCGGCCCCTAAAATTTGTAGTCTATTCACTTGAAATATCCAGAGATAAGAATGGCGACTAATAAATACTATTTCAGATCCGCACTGACTAAGAGATTTTTTCTTTGTTTTCATAAATTATCTTAGCTTCCATGTTAACCCAGCCTAAATGGGTACCACTGGATATTCTAGGAAGTAAAGGCAGTCGGCGTGATGTTAACCATATTAACCAACCAGTGCCAATTGCTCTTTAAAATGGTAATATGCCCGCTGCGCCATTTGTGTAAAACGATTCCTTTATTATTATTTTTTTTTAACACCTAATAACTGCTTTTTAATTTTAGTTTGGTTTTGTGTCGTTGTGTAGTGGTTATAATGTTTTTCTTCTTCTTCTTCTTCTTCTTCTTCTTCTTCTTCTTCTTCTTCTTCTTCTTCTTCTTCTTCTTCTTCTTCTTCTTCTTCTTCTTCTTCTTCTTCTCTTCTCCTCCTCCTTCTCCTTCTCCTCCTCCTCCTCCTTCTTCTTCTTCTTCTTCTTCTTCTTCTTCTTCTTCTTCTTCTTCTTCTTCTTCTTCTTCTTCTTCTTCTTCTTCTTCTTCTTCTTCTTCTTCTTCTTCTTCTTCTTCTTCTTCTTCTTCTTCGCATCCACAGGCTGTGAGTTCCAGTGGAACGTTGTGGCTGCTCGTCCACTTCTGGACTTAACTCTTGCTCGATAGACTGAGATTTGCGTGCACGTCTGTTTTACGTGTCTCACTTATTTGTATACAGACTGGTGGTTATTCGTTTCTCAGGCAGATGCAGTTCGACTTCAACAGAATCACTCCTAATTAGTCGCCTTTTATGTGCTTCTTGTGGGTGGGGTGGGGGGGGGGTGGGTCTATTCTTGTTCCCTCAAAACAGCAACCAGGAATACGCAAGGAGAATATAAAGAAACAATAAAAAACTTGACATTGACCCGTACATAGCTTCTTGTAAACTTCCGCCAGGAAGAAAAGTGAGAGATATTATTTCTAGCTTAATTAGCGGGTTCTTGTTCTTGTTTTTTCTAGTAGTAGTAGTAGTAGTAGTAGTAGTAGTAGTAGTAGTAGTAGTAGTAGTAGTAGTAGTAGTAGTAGTAGCAGCAGCAGCAGCAGCAGCAGCAGCCGCAGTGGCTGCTACATCAAGAGCAGAAGTAGTGTCAGCAGCAGTAATTGCCGTTGTGAAGTAATATTAAAAGCAACAGTAGTAGTAACAGCAGCAGCTGCAGTAGTAGTGGTGGTAGTAGTAGTAGTAGGGCTGGTGATGTTGGTGTTTGGTCATTGTTGTGGTTGTTGATGGCGATAGTAGTAGTAGTAGTAGCAGCAGCAGCAGCAGCAGCAGCAGCAGTAGTAGTAGTAGTAGTAGTAGTAGTAGTAGTAGTAGTAGTAGTAGTAGTAGTAGTAGTAGTAGTAGTAGTAGTAGTAGTAGTAGTAGTAGTAGTAGTAGTAGTAATAGTAGTAGTAGTAGTAGTAATAGTAGTAGTAGTAGTAGTAGTAGCAGTAGCAGTAGCAGCAGCGGTATTATCAGTAGCAGTAGACGTTGTCATCGTTGTTGCAGTAGTAGCAATAGCAGTAATAGTGAGAAAAGTAGTAGTAGCAGCAGTAGTAGCAGTTGCAGCAGTAATATCAATAGTTGTAGACCTCAACATCGTCCTAGTTGTGGTAGCTGTAGGGGTAGCAACAGCAGTAGTAGTAGCAACAGTATTTGCATTAGCAGTAACAGTAGTAGTAGCAGCAGCAATAGTATTATTAGTAGTGGTATCAGTAACAGCAGTAGTACCAGCAGCAGTAGTAGTAGTGGTAGTGGCAGTAGTAGTAATAATAAGCTAGTAGTACGAGTAGTATTAGCAGCAGCCGCAGCAGCAGCAGCAGCAGCAGCAGCAGTAGTAGTAGTAGTGGTGGTAGTAGTAGTAGTAGTAGTAGTAGTAGTAGTAGTAGTAGTAGTAGTAGTAGTAGTAGTAGTAGTAGTAGTAGTAGTAGTAGTAGTAGTAGTAGTAGTCTAAAGTTATTAACATTATCACAAGCAGTCACACCTCTAAACGTAGACACATTCCCCAATAATCTGAGTCGATATTTATACTTACTAGCGGGCGTATGCTGCCAGCCTTCCACGTTGTCCAGGTCCGTCCAGTCATGATCTGGAGTTGAGGCTTTTTCAGGATGGCCAGATAAAGTGAGATCTAGTGTAGACTGCAAATTTATAACAGAAAATTCACAATGTTAGCACTGCAAGTGAATCGATTAATCAAGTAACAGAAAATATATTGATCGGTACTCATAAAAGGAAGTAGAAAGATAGAAAAACACACTAGACAACATAAAAATCGAAAGCTATAGTTACCGTACACTATACAATTGAATTGCAAGTGAATAATATTGTAGCCCTGAAGGAAATATCAGCCTGTAATTCATCTTTTTCTTATTCATTTTCCCCAGATGTAAACTCTGGCCGAAGATCTGATTGTTCATCCACTTCTAAACTTTAGTCTTGTCCCAGAATTTGAGTTTTGAATGCACATCCGTCTTACAGATTTTGTTTAATTGGATGCAGACTATTGGTTCGTTACCTCTCAGGCAGATGCATTCCAGTTTCGATGGAAACCTCTAATTAGTTTAATCTCACGACATGCTTGTAGGGAGGCAATGGGTCTTTTCTTTTTTCCTCCCCAGAATAGGGCACTGAACCATATGGGGAAATTTGTGTATTTTGACTTTCACACATACACACACGGGCGCGCGCACACACATAATGTCATACATATGTCGCGCGAAAAAAAAGTTCCATACTGGCCACATCACTCACCAAATGTTGATTGGCCGGAAAAAAATTGGGCCAGAATCATATGTACAGTAAGTTCATTAATAGACGTAGAAACTGGAAGTCTGTTTTATTTACGAGTAAATTATACCCGCTCACACAAACACACATCGCATGTACTCACTTTAGTTATGTCTGGTTGCGTTGTGGTCTGGTCCTCGCCTGATCCTTGCCTAAGCTCCATGTCTGCTGGCTTGAAGTCCAATTGCCCAGCCATGTTCTGGATCACACTGTTTCCTGACATCACCATCAGCCTCTAAGAGAACCGGCCATTCTCTTCAAGAAGCAACAATAGTTAAACAGGTACTATTATTTTAGTTCACCCTATCTCGGGGAATCGAGAGTTTCCAGGGAAAGTCCAATATCATAGAGGAGTAAGGGTTAGCGTTAGAGTTAGTCGGTGCTCGTTTCACGCTGTAACACCCCTATGATATTGGACTTGGGGGGGGGGGAGACTCTCGGATTCCCCAAGAGGGGATACACTACAATGAAAAGAGACCATTAAACATTAACTCGGTTATTGCCAAGCAACGTCTTATGTGTGAATGAGTCTACCCACTGATTTCCCTCCATAGCATAATGTATTCCCTTCATTTTACCATTTGGTGAGAATATTCTAATTCGCCTCTCCAATAGTCACCAGCTCTGTTTATATTGCCAGTTTGAAAGTAATGCACTCTTGATTTTCAACACGGCTATTTGTGTTTTCTCCAGTGAAATATTCTTCTACTGAAAAGGTGAAGATTTCGTTACTTAATCCTCTATTGTGTTTTATTATCGTCTTTTAAAGATTAGTTGGTACCATTTCGTCTTTTCTGACGCCAGTTTTATATTGTGTTAAAGGATGCAATGGGCTCATAGTCCATAGCGATGGCGAGTGTGACTAGCAAGAACCACTTGGGCTTTAACAAATCTTCCACGGGACATGACATTTGAGAACCACTGTTGCCGCTGCAAGCATTTAATGTGCTTCATTTCATACGCCTAGCTCTTAATTTCTTGAAGATACATTTATTGTTAAGTACAACATCTACAAGTCACTGTTTTCCAGAGATAAGTTACACATTTAATGCTTTTTAAATCGCACTTAGGCTGCGGTTACAACTGGCATTTTTTAATAGCAGACAGATAAAAGCTGATCAGTGAAAATTCACGTCTCGGTGACATCATAATGTATACAGATGGGTCTGTAGCGAGACTTAAGAAGAGTGGGTGGGGTTTTATTGCTAAGGTGAAGGGACACTGCTTGAAAACAGAGATTAACATCACTACATCCAATATCAGAATAGAGGTGGAGGCAGTAACGGCAGTTTTTTGATGGCTTGAGAATAGCACAGCCCGACATGTTAGAATTGTAAGAGACTCACAAGGCTTGCTTCGGAAAATTGAGACGTGTGTCCTGTGCGCAAAGTGGCTTGCATCGCACGATAAGACCCACATCAAGAGCGTATCATGGATCTTCTGTCCAGGATATTCACGTGTGCGAGGTAACGAACAGATTGATAAATTAGCTACTGCCACTCCTCTGGGTAGTGAGTTACTGTATGATAAAGCGGATGTGGTGAAGGCCATATGGGATCGAATGGACAGTGCAAAGGAACACATATGGAATTAATACACTGACATACTAATTCAAGGGGGGGGGGGGGTGTGGAGGTTCTCGAAGATATTCAACATTAAAGGGGAAACATGGATGGACTTTTAATCAGGTTGCAACTTGTACGTTTCTCAGCGTTTCCATTCTTCGTTGGTTACCAAAGAAGTGGACGGAGCACGTATGGGAATGACCCGAGTGCAGTGATGTCAATTCATGATTCATTCATTCATCAAATTGACTGATTAAATACTTACATACTAACAAATTCCAGTGAATCAAGAGGCGAAGAAAAGACGCTGTCATTGGATGAAACACACTGAGAAAACTTCAGAACTCTATAACTAGAATGTGTCTTACAAACGACCCATTTATGAAAAACTAAAAAAAAAATCGACCACGTTCAACCTACTGCGAGCAGTATAATTATAGTCTGGTTTGTTTGTGCCAATTTTGTTGTCAAGAAATGTGAATTGCACCAAAACTAGAGGATTGGAGCTGTACTCTAGTACCTAGTGGGAGTTGTTGGGGAGGGGGCTGGTATACACTATCATGGAAATAATGGCAGAGGTAAAGGGGGGGGGGGGGGGGGGGGGGGGGAAGGGGGATAACACTCGTGCGAGAAAAAGGAAGCTAAAGAGTAAACAAAGATTTAGAAGACATTGACTGAACTGTGTGTGATATAAATAGATATGAGGATATGAGTGGGTTGAGGGAGATTAGGGAAAACATGAAAAATGACCGACCGATTGACACTGTTTTGATTGCCTACCCTTGACGGATCGGGCTCATAAAAGCTGTTTCTTACATTCAACGCACGAAGTCACTATTTTACAAACAGTATTTACCATCAGTTTATGTAATCAATGCTACGAAATCGACAAAGTTTTTTTTTTTAAATAGATTAAATATAGACAACTGAGGTTTACAATTTAATAATAAACATGAAGTGCCTAACGGAAATTGTTATAAACAAAGAAGTTCCAGTAAACAGTACAATGCTTAGGTGATGTGAATATACTAGATATCTAAGTGGAGTTTTAAACACACCAACATTAAACCTAACCACAATAGACAGCTCTAGAATCACACTACAGCAGCACACGTTCTTCGCTTACCCGGATATGTGGTTTCGGGTAGCCCGATCAATGATTTCAATCGATAAACAGGATCCATAGTCATAGATTAAAGAATGCTATAACCAAGGGGTTACTGCTACACGATGGTGTTGTCAAAAGGGGTATTTACCTGCTGTCGAATGTCTGATGTATGAAAGCTGAGAATTGCAAAGCCACATACCCCTTGGATAGTATTAACCTATATATTGACAATCGCTGGCGCACTTATATACTTATGGCTACATGAGACATAAAAATACCATGGATCTAGAAAAAAAAAAAAAAAAAAACATCGACATTCTTCATGATCTAAGCATTGAGGAGAATTGGCTCGTAAACAGCATCTTTTTTTTTTTTTAACGTATCCAGAAACCATGAGTTGTAAACCCTTTGGCTCGGTACTATGGATATCGCAACCCTTCGGCCTTGATTCCATTATAGGTACCGTTAATCTGGGAGAAATGTGGCTTTTCTGCCTACCCCCGGGAGTGAACCCGGACCACAAGGAGTTCGTCACCCGGCCGCCGCGAAAGTCAGGTTTAACCAACTTCGCTAGAGAGCCGGGCATAAACAGCATCCTGTCATGACAGCTGAGGTATTTTGGCCATGTAAAACGTTATCCTGGCCTGGAGATAACGGTGATGGAGGGTACAGTTTCCGCAACACGAGGCAGAGGCAGACCTCCTCAAATATGGATACAAGACATTGAAGATACATTGGCTGTCAAAGCACATGGGGCTGGAGAACTGGCCAGAGCAAGAGACACTTTCAAGCAAGCCGTGACGAGAGCAATGTTCTGTAAAGGAAATGTTGATTCATGATGAGATAAGACATACAAATTCGGCATTACAACATCGTTATTATGGGCTATCTTCGCGGCATTTCAGACATGTCCAAATGTACTCAGAGGGTTCCTGGCCACTACAGTGTGTTTCGTCTCTACATTGCGCTGCATGCTACTTTGTAATCGTTAGGGCGCCGAGCATGTGGTAACTGCAATGGACTCAAAAAGCACACTTTGGAAAACAGAACAGATGCTGGACAGTTTGACATCATGGCATGGAAGAACACCTGTGTCAAAGTTGATTGAAAGACACGAGACAGAAGGTCGTGGATAGACATTTTTTTTTTTTAATCGATCGCCGGCTGTGAATTCCAGTGGAAGGTCCCGGTTAATCGTCCGCTTGGACTTTTGGCTTTCACCTGGACCTGATTTTTGCGTGTACAACCGTTTTTCATTTCCCTGCCTCATGGGCAGCTGTACTCCGACTTCGAAGGAAGACGTCAGGCCTATTTCTAGGTTGACTGTGGCCATTGTTTTGTGTGGGTCGAGACGTTGCCTGATTTGTGTGGTGTCCACTTTGACTCCTCCGCAGGTATTGCCCTCGGAGTACCCCTTTGGGGCAGCCCCCTGTGGAACAGTTAGCCCTCAAGGGAAGGCAGGGGCAGATCATGGGCATTCCCGCCATCCAAGGAGGCTTCCATGCATGCAGAGCCGGCACATAGTGCTCTGGTTCTGGGCTCACCCAAGGAGTCGTCACGTCCTGCACATGCCTGCTTAACCTCACAACCGTATCAGGCTTCCCGCTCGACAGGGGCTGCGCCCTCTGGAAGTCAGCGGGGAGCAGCCCGTGGGTTTTGGACTTTTGTGACCACACAGATAGGTACATTCTTTTTTTCTTCTTCGCACGTTAGATTTCTTTGACGAGCCGTTAGCCCGACAGAATTTTACATCCTGCATCAAGCATATCGTTATCAGTTTTGTCCCAACACTCGGGCAAGTGGGGTCTTTGGGTGTGGACATTCGGTCTTTTTCAGTTCAATACAAATTTTGATGGTCAGATTTTGATCCGTATGATCTAGTTTTGTCGGACAATTAGGATGGTTGCTGTTGTGGTGTACCTCAGCGCGGTGTCGACGACACTGAGGGTTAACCGAGGATGTACATGAATGGCCAGCCTATGGATGGTTGCTGTTGTGGTGTACCTCAGCGCGGTGACGACGACACTGGGGGTTAACCGAGGATGTACAAGGATGGCCAGCCTACGGATGGTTGCTGTTGTGGTGTACCTCAGTGCGGTGACGACGACACTGAGGGTTAACAGAGGATGTGCAGTGAACAATGTTCTCTTTACTCCGCAGTCTTTTAACCAAGGGTTGTAATTTTGGCTATACGTTTGGCAAACCTACTCATGTTCCTAATGAGTTTTGATAACATTTTTCACCCAAGCGTTTGGGGGCGGGCTGATGAGAGCCACAAGGACACATCACCTCTGGGGGCCGCCGAACTCCGAGATCCCCTGACAGCTCTGTTAATGCTCATTTGAGACATTATCCGTGGCGCACGACGAGGACGTGCTGTAGGGGTCTTGCGTGAGGTTCCGTACAACCAGGATAGTTAAGGACTGGCGCCCGAGTGACGTACGGAGTATCTCCTTATACACATCATGTTGGACTTAACTTCCCCCTCACGCCTGTGACATAAATCACCGCGCCACCTTTATAGACATGACTACCAACACCACCCGGCAAGGACTCTAAGAAGAATACGCCAAGGAGACGATGATGAGGCAAACCGGGGAGGGGGGGGGGGTGGCGCTGTTAGACCCTTCACATTTGTTTCTTAATTTAGGGAAGAGTGCAGAACCCCATCCCTCCCCTCCCCCCGTCCCCCGAAAAAATGTAAGGTAGAGTGGAGGGGAAAGGTCTCGGCGTTGACAATGCACAAGACGCAGACACCTGACTGAGCGTTCACTTGTTTTTTATCTCAACATTTGTGCTCCTATGCCAAAGTGAAACCTGACGTGCCGCCACGAAGAAAACGTGTGTGGGGGGAGGGGGGGGGGGGGGGGGGGCTTCGTGATTCCGAAATACCCGGTTCGATTCCAGCTGCAGGTGATTCGAAAGCAGACTGGTTTACGCTGACTGCAACAGTGGTATGGACCACTGATAGTTTCGCAAGAAATGATAAACTAGTACGTAAAATTATCCAGGAAAACCACAAAACGGCTGAAAATGATGGGCATGGTTCTGTGAAAGGTACGCAACTACTAATAACAGAGTGCACATGCGGTCTACAAGAAATGAAATGCCAGTTTGCATATCACTGAAATTATAAATTAACAGTAGTGTGTCGGTACTTGGCCAATGAAATACTAATGAAAATACCATGCAATTTAACAGTTGAACATGCAAAATGAAATATATTTCGATCGCTTCGATAGACAAGAATGTTAAAGAACAACAATAATAATAAAATGAAAACTTGTTCGCAAATTCAATTCGACTGCAAATGCGCCGTAACTCCAATTTACTTCCTTCGTCCACGAAAAGAAACATGGCTGAGGCAATGCGAGCAACCGTGGCTTCTCTGTTAAAAGGAATAGATAGGTAAACATGTTGTTAAGTGAAACTGGAGTTGTTTACTACGGTCTACTGCTTTCAAAGTAATTGACATGAGATATCACAGTGTTAGCTGTTGAACTTTAATTCACTTCATATTTAGATTCGCTGTCTTTTTCAAATGACCAGGATTTTTGTACCGGCTTGAGCCTGAGCCTTGAATTTGATCATGATCATTTATTTTACGAGATTTCTGAATATTATTGATTTGAAAGTTTCCCAGTGATGCACATTCCTTACATAAGGAAATGACATGTATCGGCTCTCCTTTAAATAACGGTCGCTAGCTGGAAGGCGACGGCCGCTTAGTCGGAGTTCACTCTCTTGGCTGCAGTGCAAATACAGAGCGGACAAGTCACGAATCAGAAAAGAAAGTGAGGTCGACATGCCTGCTAGAGCTAGACCACGCACTGCGACTGACAGTAGCAACCGCGGTCTTGTGGCGCAAGACTCACGTAGACCACACGCTGCGACTCACATTAGTGACCGCGTTCTTCTGACGCACGACTTAGTGACCGTAGATGTGAGACCTGCGGATCTGTATACTGTATGTCGTAATGAGCGATAAGCTTCTGTCGTTTCCGTGATGTGTCACCCTAACCCTAACCCAACCCCAAATCCTAACCAAAGCCCTAAGCCTAACCCTAGGATGACAGGTAACTATATCAATATCATTTGTTTCGTTCCCTCTTTACCACTCCATATTTGCACTGCAGCCAAGGGAGTGAACTCGACTAAGCGACTGCCCCCTTCCAGCTAGCGACCGTTATTTAAAGGAGAGCCAATAATAAATATGGCACATGATGAATGGTCCAAGTGACTAACTTTTTTACTTAGTAATAGTAATACTATTTATTACTAAGTCAAAAAAAAAAAAAAAAAAAAAAAGAAACTTGGACCATTCATCGTGCGCCGTAATTGTTTTTTTTCTTTTCAGCAACTCAACTAACTTTCAGTTCTGGATGTCTCCCAATGTAGTACTATTTAGTTCACTGTTAACCATTATCATCTTGTTGTGCTGTGTATAGAACTAGTAGTGAAACAATGTTATCTCAAATACCTTCTGATTTTCGCCACCATGAACTTCATGAGGAAGTGGTAGGGTGCAAGGCAACTGTTCCAGTGACCCCAGGTTCTATACCGACTGTAGCAGGAGGAGGGTTGCCCATGTCTAGCAGGACAATTGAGAATAGGAGTCGCAACAAAAACCTGATGCCCTGTAAGAGGACTTGAAACAGTCGAAGGGAAGGCTAGAGAGAAAACAAACCTGAAAAGATGATTGTCTGACTTGTCAAAATAATTGGATATGCTGAGCTATATACTAGATTTTTAAAAAAAATGCAGTGTATCGCTTCACGATGATCCTATCTCAAACCAGTGGTGTAAATTGTTGCACCACGTCCTTTGACTTTTTTCCCCCCCACATATCAGCACCTGTTGTCGAGTGTGTATGGAAAGTTTACTGATTGGTATAAACATTTTTAAAAAAATGCTTAAGTCAGGAGCATCAACTTAATTGCTCTAGGTTTTTATCCCAAAATCTACAATATATTAAAATTAGCTATTTAAAAATATGCATGCTTGTGGCATGAGATCATATTATTATTCTTTCTTCATTGTTTCATCTTTGCGTTCACTGGCTGTAAACTCAGACCGCCCGTTCTGGTGTTCGTCCACTTTTGGACTTTGGTATTGTTCCAAACAAGAACTAAACAGGCTCCAGTGGATCAGGAAGTGAGGAAAAGACGCTGGCGTTGGATAGGGCACACACTGAGAAAACAGAAGAACAGCATTACTAGAATGTCTTTGCATTGGAACCCACAGGGGCATAGGAATAAAGGAAGGCCAAAAAACACATGGAGAAGAGAGCTGGAGAACGAGGTTAGAAAGATTGGGAGGACATGGGGATAGAACGACTTGGCGTGAGTTGGTTGAGGGCCTATGCTCCATTGGGGGATAGAAAGGCAGAAGAAAAGAATTGTTCCAAACAAGTTTTGCATCCACATCCATTTTATAAATTTTGCTTAGCCTTATTTGTATGCAATATGCAGACTGTTGGTTCATTGCCTCTCAGGCAGATGCACGCTAAAGGAAAAACTCCCTAAATAGTCTTCTATGACATGTTTATTATGGGTGCAGCAACACAACACATAGACCTCACTCCCCAATGATGCCATGAAACCCACGGGGGTGGGGAGGGGGGTGTAATAAATTAATCTGGTCTCTTATTACTTGTGTAATTTTATTTATTTTCAAATATTAATAGGTATAATCCGGAGAATTTGCCGACCTTGGAGAGATATGTGGACATGCAAGCTAAAGACAACACATACGATCTGGAGGCAAACTTAGCTGTTCTAAAATTGTGAGCACATCTTGTAACTTATGTCCATTATCATGTACAGACACAGTGACTAATTGTAATTTGTATACACTTCAACTTTTATGAACCTGTTTTCTGTTTGTATGTTTGTCTCGCTCTGCCTTGAGTGTTGATCAGATTCCCTTGTTATTCTTCACTGCCCCATTCTGTGCAGACTGATTTATTTGTGTCTGCGCACTGTTTACTTACTTCCAAGAGCCCTTACAGCATCTAGATTGTCATGCATCAAGTTACCACCAAGTAGTTCAGAACCAGCCAGTCTGTCTGTCTGTTCATTTTCCAGCACACCAGCATATCTGGAGAAAATATCCAAAGAATGCTAACTTCCCAGTACCTCTGAAGCAATGATTGCCACTCTGCATGGACCATACCAGTCTATGACCGGGTGACGAACTCCTTGTGGTCCGGGTTCACTCCCAGGGGTAGGCAGAAAAGCCACATTTCTCCCAGATTTACGGTACCTATCATGGAATCAAGGCCCAAGGGTTGCGATATCCATAGTACCAAGCCAAAAGGGTTAAGAACTCATGGTTTCTAGATATTTAAAACAAAACAAAAAATTCCAGCACTCATGGTTTCTGGATATTTAAAAAAAAATATTTCAGCATGCTGTTGGATTCGGTCACAATCATGACATCTGTTTGCAGCTGGTTCTCAAGCCAGCAGGAGGTTGCAGTGACTGCCTCCATCTCAATTCTCAAACTGGATTAGGTATGCAGGGCTTTGTTGCACTAAGCAATATCTATTCACTCTTACTGCATGGTGTCTTGTTGACTAATAGTAATTCAGCCACATTAAACACCACATTAGGTTCAAAAGATCAGTCATGACAGGCATAGGTCATGGAAGGCAAGGCAAAAGTTGAACAGCCCACGGTAGAAATGGGAATTAAAGATGTGCAGGGCATAACAGTTCATAAAGCTGGAAAACAGGCAGTGGAGCTGCAGTCCGCAAATGATGTTATAGGTGGCGATGGTGGCTTTTACCAGCATCAACCCTTTTGCCTGGAAACACGAAAGAAAAGGGCAGCGGGCTCCCTGGGAATTCCTTCTATAAAAAAATCCTTAAACAAAACAAAAAAAACCATTTGCATAAGTCACTAATGCATTTTAGATATTAAAAAAAAATTTATTTGATTAATTTTCATTTAAAAATTGTTGTTGAAATATATACAGGAAGTAATAAGTAAACATGAACAAGGTGAGGCATCATATGGAATACTTTCGGACGGGACCTAAACAAATGTTTTGAATGACTTATGCCACGACCTCTAGCACTAAAAATTATAAATAAGTCCCAAAGATAATTTCTGTAATGGTGGACACAGTCACATTGTATACAGCATTTGGTCAAATATTCAGCCACTGCTGAAATTGATCTACTTATATTTAGCCTGCTCCCAGACTTCTGCTCTTTCTCATCAAGGGGAGTATAGGTCCTCAGTCAACTCAAACGCCAAGTCCTACTGTCGTTTGCTAGCACATGCAGCCTACTCTGTATCCTCCACATCCTTATTAACTTCACTTTCTAGCTTCATTTGTGTTTTTGGTCTGACTTTATGTCTGTGCCCCTGTGGGTTGCAGTGAAAAGACATTCTAGTAATATTCTTGGGTCTTCTCAACATGTGTCCTATTCACCACCAGCCTTTTTTTTTCTCTATCTCTTGATTCACTGGAAGAGGAGTCAAGTAGTTAAAGTTTCTACAGAAAACGAATGTATTTGGCCAAAAGGCAACTACCTGTAAGCCCCAACACAATGTGCCAGTTGCCATTTTAAGGACAAGTGCACAAGAAAAAATATCACTGTGGAATACAAATGTTTACAACCTTTTCCATGCTTAGACATCTTTGATTTTCTTTGTTTGAACCTAATAGACACACAGATATATCATGCTGCTTTACTTGCATTACAGGTATCAGTTTAACCCCAGTTTGTATCAGACGGGAGTGACGGCAATGATCCTTCTCAAAGCTCTGACTAACCTGCCTCATTCTGACTTCATTCTGTGCAAGTGTCTCATTGAAACCCACAGAGTAGGTATCCTGTGTCAGATCTGTTAGTATGACATTTCTAGATGTGGTGGAAGAACGCTAAACATCCTTAGACGGCAAAATTTTTTTTTTTTTAAAGAAACGAAGACAGCTTACCATGAATAACAGAATTAAAGGGTCACCGTTTATTGCTACATTATAATAAAAAGAATGAGACTTTGGCAGTTGGTTTTCATGACATGGAGGTGTGTTTGCACATGAAGTGATACTTGCTGTTAATCGCAAGTCGTGGAGAGGCATGATGTTGATAAGTTTATCCTGGAAATTACTCTAAGACAGAGCTATTCAACTTGCAGGCTAAATGTGGCCCATGGACCATTGCCAGTATGTTGTATTAGTTTTCTTTCTGTGCTAGTGCTGGACTTTTTGCCCGCCACAATCCCTGTTTTCAGTATTTTGGCTCCTGAGTTAACTTATCTGAAAAGCCCAGTTCTGAGAGCTTTGTTTGTTTCTGAACTCCCCAATCAACCTAGCCTAAATTTAGTGCTAGGAAATGTTCTTGGAAACAATGGACTCTGCTGGTCATCTTAGCATTCACTGGCTGTAAGCTGCGGTAGAAAGCTCTCATTGTTTGTCCAATTTTGGACTTTGGTCTTGTTCCGGAACTTGAGTTTTGTGTGTACATCCATTTGAGAAATGTGGCTTATTTGTGTGCAGACTGATGGTTCCTAGCCTCTCAGGCAGATGTACTGTGACTTTGAATGGAATGCACCTAAATAGTAGACTTTTAAAACATGCCGCCTCTACCCTCCTGAGACACCAGAGCCTACATGGAATATGTCAAGGAGGGGGGGGGGAGATTTTAAATTTATGATACTTTAGTTTCCCACTATACAATACAACATTAAGCTGTGAATGTAAATGGGTAACTACTGCATTTTGTATGCATCAATAATAGACTTAATATGCTCAACCATTTCTGTTTACTGCAAGTTGATTACATGCTATGAACATCGTTCTACTTACTGTTTAGTCAGGCCTAGTAATATCTGTCCTCAATATAAATGCTAGTAAATAAATTTTTTTCAATCTTCTTTCCTGGCAGTTGACAGAGGAACTTGTGTCGAAGGTGCTGCGACTGGCACATTTTCTGGAGACAGCAAACTTTCAGCAGTTTTGGGTAAGTTAGATCCTGCCCTTCCCAATGTGTTATGGATCATTAGCATACGTGTCAAGAACTTTGCTTGGGAAGGCATGGCACAGGGTATTCGCTGTCTGTTTTGGGCTTATAATTCGGCTGGCTGGTTCTCACAAATTATTTGTTACCAGTTATCCCCTGATCTTTTGGGTCATCAAATTGAGTACCTGGTATCTTATGCAAAGCTGGGAAACATAAGATACTTGTTGTTTGTTCACTCCAGACTTACTTTTTAAGTCTTTTTCCAGAACTTGAATGTTGCCTGCACAACCGTTTTACAGGTCTGGCTTTTTTGTATGCAAACTGTTGGTTCCTTGCCTGTCATGCAGATGCACTCTAACTGCAAAGGAAACCGCTAGTTATTTGACTCTTATGGCATGCTTGTTAGGGAGGGAGAGGGTCTGTTCTTGTTTTCCCTGTAATGGGGTCCCAGGACCCACACAGGGGTTCTTATGCACAAAATGCACACATTAAAAAGTCAAAGTATTGATTTAAAAAAAAATAGCCGTGGGGTCCCATAGCCAAACAGAAAAGCAGGTCACTTTTTATAACTGCTAAAACAATTGTTTTATATGGTTGAATAGGGTGTCTAGGATATGTTCCTGTTGGATTGGCATCCAAGTAGTGGCTCTTTGAGTCACCATGTGTCAAGTTGCAGTCCCAGACGGGGAAATACTAAATGAATGAGACTGCTGCTGTATGAAAATGTCGGGTTGAGAAGCATGCCCATGGATAGGCAGAACCCATTATGTTATAAGTGTTTGTCCAGATGCGGTACATATTGCACAGATTGTTGCAGTGAGATATTTCTGTGTTGTGTACATCTCTCAAAATATGTTACAGGCAAGAGGATTTACTTCATTGCACTGGTCTTTAACCCATATGCCTCAGTCTCCACAGAACAGCTAACTGCCTGCCGAAACCGTGACACAAAGCACAAACTCCACATAGCTCCAGTGATGATCCCCTGGGATATCCCTAAAATTACACTTGTGAACTAAACATTGATGCTGTGAAATGAACCCAAGACAGTTATGTTGTCCACTTTGCCACGGAGGCCTCAGTCATAATATTTACACATCCCTAATGCATTTGCTTTAACTACCACCATGATGGTATAAACTGCTTCCTGAATTTTCTGTTGAGAAAAAATGACTACTTTTGATTCCTTGGGAACAGATATCCATTCTATGCCAGGTGTAAAATGTTTTAGAAGACATATCCTTGGCTAACCTCAACCTCGCTTGAACCTGTTTCCCCCCCCCATACTCTACCTGGTTGTTTGTGTATGATGTAGACAATGTTGGTGCTTGTTCACTGCTCTGAAATTGACAAATCAGACTAATCAATTGTTGGTCATTAAAGGGATGTTAAACAATCTTATTCCCCTACGTGGAGTGTGTGGACCGTCCCAAGTTAATGGGTGTTGCAACATCATTCATTTTTAGCCTATTTTGTTTTGTGTTTCAATAACCTGAAGTATTGTGTTTTGAAATAAAAACAGGTGTCATTGATGGATGACCCCGACCTTCTCATTGGTATTATTGGCTTTGAGGACTCCATAAGGAAATGTAAGTTTTAGATTTTGTCTGTGTATCTCTCCAAATCATGCACTTTGAACATATTTGGCTGTCTCCTTTGACAATTACGTTTTCTTCTTCTTTGCGTTGACTGGCGGAAAGTGTTGGCTGTTTGTCCACTTCTAGACTTTAATCTTGTTCCAGAACTTGAGCATTGCATGCTTTTCCATTTTACAGATCTAATATATTTGTGTGCAGACTGTTGGTATCTCACCTCTCAGGCAGATGTACTGTCTTCGAAGGAAACATCTTTATTAAAATTTCTTCCATGTCGGGGGTTGAGACAGATAGGTGCGACCTCTTGTCCAGACACTCATAGTTACTCCATTCCTGTGCCAGTGGAAGTAACACAAAATGTTCCTATATTGTCCCATTTGAAAACTGAAGTTAGTCCCAGAAAATCCAGAAATTTACACATGCAGTAAATGCATAAGGCTGTACATTGAGATACCAAGAGTCGCCTTCAGAATTGCAATTTTTAATTGATACACTTGCGTAAAATAAATAGTTATGATGAGCTGGCTGTACACACAAAAAATTATTTATTGCATAAAAAGTAACTGTTTTGTCTAAATGCAAACTGGTTACCTGAGAGTTTCTTAATATCACAACACAAATGAAAGGCACTGCACATGACATACAGCTAAATAGCTTAGCCAGTAAAACTTTAGACTGCAGTCCATGTGTGGAAACTAAAGGTTGTTGCATATCTTTTACAGGACGTTGCAGAACCAATCCCAACAGTCCCTGACTGTTGTGTGGTTTTTCTAGGCAAATTTACGTCCAGTAGTTTGACATTGCTTTCTGGACGGTAGGCTTTCTTGATACCACTGTCAAAACAAATGCGCAGGCGCATGGCCCTCAGTTTGGATCGATCCCGGCATTACGAAGCGTTTGCATCGACTTAGCCACAGAGCCGACGTGTGGAAACTACATGAGCAAAATATTGCTAGAAGCAAAAAAAAAATAACTTCAGAGCTAAATGTGCCAGCCTGCCATATTGGTCGGGAAGTTCATATTATTCTACCTTACAACATATTGAAAGCTCCAGTACTGCTGTCCCACTGTTTACACATTTGTCTGTGTTTCTATGTAGCATACATAGCCTCAGTCAGAGCATCAAGAAGTGGGGTGGCTGCTTGTCCTTTTAATGCCAGAAAACTGATTCAGTTTTATTTAGGTTCAACTTTAGAACACTGTTCCTTGAAAAGTTCTGTACCAGGTAGATGATGTACAAAGACAAAAAAGCACCCTTTCACTCCTTGAAGCAATCTTCCCCATGCAGGTTCCAATGCCCCCATTGTTTAGGATGAAACAAGCAAGGTGTGAAACAAAATAAATTAAGGATTTGCTGAAGTTCGATATGTTGGGCTGAAATGCAGAGATATTGCAGCCGAGCTGTAAGTCACAAAGTGTGACCCCTGCACTTTAAAGGGCAAATAGAAAAAAAAAGAAGGCCATGTGGTGTGTTGGATACATTGTCCTGTTGCTATCTTTTTACTATTACTGACCAGCTTCACCTTGCATATTTCGGATGGAAAAGCTCAGGCCAAACAAAATCCCTGCCCTGAAGGATATTAAAACACATGATCACTGGGCTAACATGTGAGTGTTCTAATACTACACTACCACAGCTGCCCCTGTAATTTTAAATATACTATTTGCCAATATCGCCAGATGTTGATGTAGTTGTCTCAGTTGTCTGCCATTCATCCACA
This sequence comes from Candidula unifasciata, assembly GCA_905116865.2. Classification (NCBI taxonomy): domain Eukaryota; kingdom Metazoa; phylum Mollusca; class Gastropoda; order Stylommatophora; family Geomitridae; genus Candidula; species Candidula unifasciata. The sequence goes on along the minus strand of CAJHNH020001392.1, from coordinate 34,579 downwards.
TCAGTTGTCAGTTGCTGGGAAATATTTCTGTCTGTATATAGCGTCCACACCTACCTCTAAATGTTCCGCGAAGGACAAACTTCGACAGTTGCTGGGAAATATTTCTGGTCTGTATATAAATATTGTTAAACCTAAACGAAAGTGTTAAAAAAAATTGTTTATTAAGAAAGGTGTGTAGAAATGTAAACGTGATAGACGAAATGTTACTACCCCAAAACTGTCGTTTGGTCACCATTTGCTAATCTCCCTCCCCCGTCGGAAGCAGTAGATTTGATGGACTTTAGAAAGCATTGACTACATAAAAATGCTGTTTGAAAAAAAAAAATTGGCCTGTACATGTCGAGGAGGTAGTAATTATTACATATATTTTTCTCAAGCTGTGTGCAGTGAAAACAAGCCTGTGCCTTTCTTCTTCAGCGCTCGCCTTTAAATGGCACATTGTGTTTACATCTTGTCTGTGATATCTGCAGCTTTTAGCCCCACCTATCTCATTTCAAAACATTCCTAATTCATCACATTTTATGACATGCATATTCATGAACAGTTATGTTATTTAGGCCCCAGAAACCCAGTTGTTATAATTCCTTTATCAGCCAAAGTCCCTTTAATCTTTATTAGCAACTTCCATTGCATTAAACAGCTTTTATAAATGTGTCTGTTTGTGATGCACAGATACCCAAACCAGCCAGTGGATCAGCAAGTATGGCTGGACGGAACAGCTGGATGGCTACGTGTTCATCACAAGCCAGGATGAGAACATCAAAACCAAGAACATCACAGAGAAAATCTCATTTGATAGTAAGTCTTCGTCTGTTTTCTGAACTCTTTTAGTCCATATACAGTTGTTACCTTAAATATATATTCTGTTGAGAGTTAAGTAATCACATTTTGAGCAGAAAAAAATGAATCTGTTTCAGTAGAGTGAACTATGGTAGCAAGTGGATGAAACAGGAGTTGCTGGGTAGCCTATGAAATTATGGTCCTAATATTGAACACCACATAAAGTTAGCTTATAATTAGACCTTTCAGTATCTGAAGGTTCTTGCAGCATATGCCCAGTAGAAGAGATAACCACTGTATTATATATGTGCACAGCATTGGCCAAACATTTAAGGTCATATATATATATATATATATATATGTATATATATATATATAATATATATATATCTATATATGTATGTATATATATATATATATATATGTATATATATATATATATGTATGTATATATGTATGTGTATGTATGTATGTATGTGTATGTATATATGTATGTGTATGTATATATGTATGTGTATGTATATATGTATATATATATATATATATGTATGTGTATGTATGTATATATGTATGTGTGTATGTGTATGTATGTATATATGTATGTATATATGTGTATGTATGTATATATGTATGTATATATGTGTATGTGTATGTATGTATATATGTATGTATATATATATGTATATATGTATGATCTTTTCTTTCTGTTATGCCGTTTTAGGACCAGTAAAATCAATCAATGAGGTCACCATTCTCTCCTAAAATAGCAGTGATGCAATACTCTGTAACAGTGTAGAACATCGGTTCACAGTCTGTGGGTCACACCCCTTTTGTGGGTCGAATGAGCCTTTCACAGGTGTTGCCTAACACCATCAGAAAACAAATCATTTAGTAGGTGGTCTGAAACTTTTGGCTACCACTGTATGCAGGAGGAATCACATCTTTAGTATGCTATGGCCACATATAACAGATTTCAATCTTTTGATAGAAAAGCTGCAGAAATGAAAGATTAGAAAACCTATTTCACAGCCTCTGAGATTCAAGGCAGAAAGAGGCAGTTGTATTTTTCTAGGGCTTACAGCCCTGCAAAAAAAAAAAAAAAATATCCTCCAAAAGATTTGTCATGAACACAGATTATTGTAAGAAAAAGAACGGTGACAGGCAGAGTGTAGTAGTGTGCACATATTGTGCTTTTAATGCGAGTGTGTGCTAGATTTGCTGAGACAACAGTTTGTCAGTCTTTGCCACAAGGGACTGTGATAAACATTCTGTGTTTTTCGTTGGCAAAGGTGGGGTGACCCGTTTGCTATGAAGCTGAAATTAAAATTACCAGATTACCAGTGTGCACATACAAAATGTTAGTATAGTTTGACAGTGGTTCCGAGAGATAGACCATGTACTGTAACTGTTTAATTAGTGTATATATATATATATATATATATATATATATTCAATATTTTGCAGGTGTTGCTGCTATCATGGCAGCAGGGCGATGAAACAAGTACAGATAAGATAGTTACTAGCTGTGTGTATGAACTGGTTGCTGTTGTCAAAAGACTCATTAAAGCTACATGGCACATACAGCAGTGTTGTTTTCATTGTGTTACATTCTCAAACAGCACATACAAGCTCTGAGAGTCAATTTAGTAGTCGTGGGTGGGTTTTTGATAGCATTTAATGAACAACATTTGTGATGTTTAATTATATATTTTTGTGTTCGATTAAGTCAGATTTCACTTTCATTTCAAGTTTGAAGTCCACCAGACATGCTTAGGAAGTATCACAGCTATTGTGAACACCAACATTGTTATATTCCATTGATCATGATACTGACAAAGTCTGATGAAAAGTCATTCTGGTGACAAAAGATTCTTTTTGGGACACCATGTATTTCTTCCGGTGTGTTCATTATGTCCCTTTTAGTTGAACGAAGGAAGCTGACAAGCTTTTTAAATTAAAGTTGTTTACTGAAATTTTGTGACACCCGAGTCTTAAGAGGCAGCCACTCCAACTCCCTAACAGGTAGGCTGAACTCGGAAAAAGCACAAAGTCCGCTTCAAAGATTCTGAGTGATTAGATTTTGTGCAGGTGAGTTTAGTACAGCATGAGCTGGTTAGACTTCGGGCAGCCTTGATTGGAGACTGAAACCATTTGATCTTGAGAAGTATATTGCTGTTATTCAAATGATACTGGTTGGGTGCTCAAGCCAGTTAATCTTGACAAGGATATCACTGTAATTCAGATGATACTGGTTGGGTGCTCAAACCAGTTAATCTTGACAAGGATATCACTGTAATTCAGATGATACTGGTTGGTTGCTCAAACCAGTTAATCTTGACAAGGATATCACTGTAATTCAGATGATACTGGTTGGGTGCTCAAACCAGCTAACCTTGACAAGGATATCACTGTAGTTCAGATGATATTGGTTGGGCGCTCAAACCAGTTAATCTTCATACATGTCCACTGCTAAGACCTGGATAATCTTGACTTGTGATGATAACCAAGGTCTTGACTGAAACCACTCGACTTTGGATGGTGAGACTGCACCGTTGAGCTTCAGACAATTCTTGCCCAGAACGGTCGTCCCTGTCCAACCAAACAGAATTATACCTCATTCTGGGTTCTCCGTCTTTTGCCTTTTGCTGCCTGTTAGTAGAATGATAAAAGTGATAGTTATTGGCAATAGGTTGTGTAGAATACTAAAATAAAATCAAGCAATTATACTTTTGATACAAAAATAAAGAAAGAAACCATTATCTGATACTGTGTTTATATTGCTTGACTAATAATGACCATGATGCTAAATATTTTTATAGAAATCGTCAATTGATGTGGTCAGTATCACGCCGGCCGCCTTTACTTTCCCGACTGCACCCAGTAACTCAAGGTGGGTCGACCTGGGAGCCAAAGTCTTTTGAAATGTCCGGCTCTGCCAGGGAGCAAACCCACGACCTTCCGATCCGCGGGGAGCGTCTAGCCGCTCGGCCACGGCGACTCCCTGTGTTTTTATTGCTTGACTAATAATGACCCAGATGCAAAAGAAATGTCAATTGAATGGTTGAACCCTAAGGTATTCTTGTGTCAATCTGAACAGTTTCACTCATCAAACTACAAAGATTTTTAGTGTCAAAATTATGTTCCTTTTGTTGATAGCTGAGCATTTTAAAAAAAGTGATAAACCTGCAATTTTTATGTCATCATTAATTGGTCAGTGGAGAATGAAGTGAGAAAAGCAACAACAAAATTCATTGTTTCAAACATCATTAATTACCTTTTCTGTTACTTACATTTAAACTAGGGGCTATCTTGGTCAGCTGCACAAGAAACAAAATCCTATGCTAACATAAATGGAAACTGGAATGAATTTGTGATGTAGAAATTTGTTTTATAGGGAGCAGTCTTGGTGTAGTTGTCTGAGGACTGGGTTCAGGTCTTGATGGTACCGGTTTTCCTTTTCAAACATGACCCAGTCTTAAATGGGTATTAGGTGAAGTCCTGCAAAGTAAGGGCAGCTCACATGATGTTGACCACAACACCCAATGAGTGCCAACTGGTCTATAAAGTATAGGTCCAGCCCTATATACCCATTGGGTCATAAGGCGTGATTTTTTAAAAATTACCTTTACACACTTTTTTTTAAAACCTAAGCTACAAACCATTCAACAACCACGACTTGGTAGAGATAAGGAATTCCCCCCAAAATTATAGAAATAATCTGCTATAATTTTTTATGAATGAAAACATAGTTAACAATAGTTACCTGGTGACTTCCCAAATCCAACTATATGTGTCTTCCGTTTCTTTATCAATGGCTCATCTGTAACATGAGATAGATACAACGGTATAACATTCAAACAAATATACATCATCTTTAGATATTCAGTCTTTGAAGTTCACTGATGATATCCGCCAGCAATTTAGTGAATTCAAGTAATTGTAGGTCTGAAAATAATATCTCCCATCTTCTTGATCTGTCTTGTGGTTTAATCCCATCCAACTTTTTTGTGGACAGTGTTTCTGTCTGCTGTCATTCTCTCTATAAGCCACAACCATGTCAGTAATTTATTAGTCGCAAGCTGTAATCAGCCAACCTATGGCAAAAGATGTTTCGCCCTTTTTAGGACGAAATTTTTTGTTATTTGAAGCCCCACCCTGGCTTTTGCCAGGGGCTGCAATATAGGCATGCCATAAATATGGCCAATTGTCTAACCGCGGTTTCTGGGACCTCTCTACGGCGATCCTCATCCACATGGTGGCACTTTGTGTCATCGGGTGTTTATCGCTTGTGTGATGTCCTGGTGGGGTAGAAAGTCAGTCAGTCATGTCATTAATTATTAGTGACGATTTTAAACAGATTATTCCCCATTGTGGGAATAACAAGAATAGACCCACTGCCTCCTCGACGAGCGTGTCGTAGGAGTCGACTAACCGAGGGCTTAGTTTTAAGTCGGAGTGCATCTGTCTTAGGGGCAATAAACAACCAACTGCACACAAATAAGCCAGTAAACCGGATCTACATGCAAACCTCTGGACCTAGCACAAAGCCAAAGCCCAAATAGACATACAACCAGGACTTTCCGCTGGAGCCTACAGCCAGTTAACAAAGAAGAAGAGATTATGAATACACTATAGCAGTTTGACATGCAGCAGTGTATACAGGTGGTTTGGAAAGAACAGTAACAGAAGGTCCCAAAAGAAGAGGTAAGGGTCAGTCAGTGTGAGGGCGGGCACAAAACTAAGACACCATAGGCATGAAAATACTTTAGTTGGACTGAGTCTTTTCAGCAGACTGATGACAGCAAAGGACAGTAACATAATTAACAATAGGTGCTTGTTGCATACAGTGTGTTTTATTCAATCAGCTTTGGAAGAAGCAACCATCTTCTGATGTTAATTAAATCTAAGAGAAGTGGCTAGAACATCTGGATCTAATGCGAAGTAGAATTCTCTTTAGGACGCTATGTTTTTTTCCTCTGGCAGGGCAAAAATAAACTGATGTGAGTGTCATACAGATCCTATGTCGACTCCCTGTAGACTAATCTATTTCATAAGACTGTGTAAACAGCAACACTTCAGAGTAATTACTTATTGTATAACAACATCGTCGACTCTGTGGCTAAGTCAATGCGAACACTTCGGGATGCCGGGTTTGATCCCAGCTGCCGGCAATGCGTTGGTTTCGACAGTGGTATCAAGAAAGCCGACCGTCCAAAAAGCAATTGCAAACTACTAGACGTAAATTTGCCTAGAAAAACCACACAACAGCCAGGGGTTGTTGGGGTTGGTTCTGCAACGTCCTGTAAAGGATCTGCAACTAACCTTCAAATAACAACATCAGCATGCAATCAGTGTAGCCGGATAATAACCAACAGTTACCTAAATGAAGCAGCACATCCCGTACTATGCGTTTGTTCCACAGAAGTGTTCCTGGCTGACACACCCCAGTAGCAGACACGTCCAGATCAAGATCTTTGAATACCACATTTGGCCACCAATCTCTTCTGGTCTCCCAGCATAGCTTCAAGACATCCTCTAAATTATTGCTGCAATGTAAACAGTGTCATTAAATACTTCCATGAACTCCTTAGTAAACAAATATCATTGTAACTGGGACAGAGGCCAGTTCGGAATCATGAAGTAAGAATCGTGAATCATCACGCTTGTACCAGTTGACCTCCAGCGCAAAGTCAGTGTGTGAACGTACAGCTTGTTCACGCAATAAGCCGTGCCCAGTTTAGAGGCCAGGTCGAGTTCACTCAGCCGACACGGAGTGCTACGGATTTTGCTATGAACTCGGGAGGAAATACAAAAGGCTTGGTCCAAGCGGATTTGGGGACTTGTGAGCGGACAGTTGTGGACGACGGTTGTGTGCTTGTCGACAGAAAGAGACAGGACAACAGTTTAACGACGAGGTAACGGTTAGGTTAGTGACGGTTAGGTACAAATAGGATATTCGTATTTAGTGTCTGTGATAGGCCGTATTTGTATTTATTGTTGTCGGCTAGATGGTAGAGATAGTTATGTTCTTTGTGTTGTAGATATTACAGGTAGTATTTGTTTAAGCAGTTAATCATAGGTGACGCGCCTGGTAATGGCGATTACACTGCCTGGGCGCGCTTAGGCCATACACTTCTCGTGTATCGCTGAAGTCCCGTTTGGCAATCGACGGCGGATTGATTGACACTGAGACACTGTTAGCTAAGAGTCGTGCTCCCCTAGATCCATGGGAGCTGACCTGGGGTGATTAGTGAGTGTAAAGCTGTCATCGCCAAGGCAGCTTCGGATGGGAGCTGCTTAGCCCAGTTGAAGTGTTATACGTCTTATGTTCATTGTACATTAAAGATTATGGTTGTACTCAGCCGGAGTGTCGCCTTAAGTGTGTTTGGGTAGTAGAGTCTGTCAGCTGGCCTTCCTAGCGAGCCATATAAAATAAATAGAGTAGTTTAGGTCCCTGACAATAACCAAATGCTTTTAAAAAAAAAAATGCGTAACAGAACCTGATTTACATATGCAAAGAACACAGCTCTTCTGATCTGGCAACTGATGTGTTGGTGTTATCTTTCTCGTAGAGTAAATGAGGCAGGGTATGCTTGACAAGGATCCCTGCTGCATGAGTAAAACATGGTCTGTACAATACTGCCTAGGCTTTGTGCTATGAAGAGGAGAACATCCCTCACCTTAATTGCCCATTGCCACAAACTGATTCCAATGATTCCCTACAGCATTATTAGGTTAGTTGTGCAACCTTTACAGAACGTTGCAGAACCAACCCCAACAGCCCCGGGCTGTTGTGTGGTTTTTCTAGGCAATTTACCCCCAGTAGTGTGCCATTGCTTTCTGGGCGGTCGGCTTTCTTGATACCACTGTCGAAACCAACGCAAGGCCCCTACAGCCTACAATAACATTATTGTCTTGAAAGACAGAAGGATGCTGACAAACAACTTCACATATTAAGTTCATTGAGCAAATATGGGGCTGGCTCATTTCTTGCAGACTAGTCAGCATTTAATCGGTCCTGTCGCTATGCTGCTGCCTTAATTTCCCAGGGCATTTTCTGTTAAGCATTAAGGCTAAGTTAACCTGGAAACCCAAGCCAATATGAAAAAAAAAAACTTAATGCAAATTTGAGATGTGACCACCAAGATGGAAGGTAAGTGTGCTTTCAGGGTTTTTTCTTGTGTTCATCTGCAGTAAATTTTGGTTGTTTGTCCACTTCTAGACTTTGGTCTTCTTCCTGAATGTGAATTTTTTGTGCACATGTTTTACAGATCTCCCTTTTTTTGTATGCAGACAGTTGGTTCCTTGCCAGACAGTTACACTCCAATTTTGAAGAAAGCCCCTAATTAGTGAAGACATGGGCCTATTCTCGTTTTTGCCATAATGGTGCCCCAGAACCCATTACGGGAACTCACACAGTATAACAGGCAGTGGTTTTGGTCAACTACATCATTTTCAAAGTGTGATACTTGTATACATTTTAGTTTTTTTTAGCACATTTATTCAACTCTCTTGGCTGCAAAAAGTTTTTTTTTATTTACACTGTTCCGTGAAATGATGCATCTGCAACCCCCTAGATACAAAGTCAATCATGGCTTGGTAGGGCAGAGGACGATATCATACAAGTCTACAGTTTTACAGACATCAACCTCGGCAAAGAATGGATACTTGTGCCCACAAAAGCTTAACTGCACCTTTTCCTGTGTTGTCACGCTTGATAAGATCTGTCGAGAGCAGAATCCAATTACTGTATTGTACGCAGAAAGTAGATCAAGTCATTGCAAAACTCCACTGTGCATTTTGCTAGCAGCACATCCACGTCTTTGCGAAGAGCGTGAGAATTGGGAGTAAAGATTGTCACAGCCAGGCATGAGAAGCACACCAGATGCACGAGAAGTCTTGTCAACCAACATAGAACTGGGACCATCAACCGTGGGGTGCTGGTGTATATATTGAAGGGGAAATCTGAGTACCCATGAATGTGCCCGGAGTGCCATGAGGATAACCCAAATCATAACTCATAACACAAAGTGAATACCTTGCTTTTTACCGACTTTTGTTTTATGCTTGTCCTTATCAAGATAGATATTTGTGTCACCTATTGCTTTTACGGATTGCCCCTCAATAATCAGATCATTAATAATAGGGTTCATGCAGACTTGTGGCATGGATTTAGGAGCATGTTAAAATTATAATTTTTTATTTAAAGTATAATTCTGAGGAGCTGTTCGATTCAGCTGAACCCAAATTTTGTTTAAAAAAATTTTTTTTTTAGCTGGCGAACATCAAAATTTCACTTGCTTTGTAATTTTCACTCTTTGATGGACTGTACAGGAAGAAATTTTTCTGTTGACATATATAACCATACAAAATCTGATATTTTGACAAATCCGGCAATCCTCACGTCTGCAGGCTGGCAGATGTTTTAATGTCAGCCTGTAGTTTAGCATATCCCTTTTCATTACATCATTTTTGTTTATGATTCTGTTCAATATTTGGCACTTTAAATTAAGACTGTTATCGTGCCAGGGTGTGTAGCATTTTAAATGAATAAATTTCTCATTGACTCACCTATAGTTTTGATGAGAAACCTTAACTCCTTACCTGTTTGCATTGTTCAACTTGTCTGCCAACACCTGCCAGACCTGCTCATTCTGACTACAGTGTGTGTAGTCTATGTAGTCAAAGAGAAGTGCCACAGCCCCAGGGTCATTTTTCTCTGTCGGAGCAAGAGGCGGACACAATACAGTAATGGCTGACTTAAAACTAAAGTTAAGGTATTTCTACATCAGACTTGTGTATCTCTAGCAGTTGATCACATTAAAGATAAAGACATTCTTAAAATTGTATTTTCTCATTGACTCATTTACCTTAAACAACAGGATCATATCACAAGACATCTCACAAAACAGTAAACACATTCTATGTGGGGCGGCGGTGTGCGACAAACCTCGCTTGTCACTCTGTCGTGGAGGTAGGTGGCCAATTTGCTACCGCAGCGACAACACCGTAAGGACCAAATCTCATCAGTACCTGTTTAATCACCTTCGTCTCATCCATACATGTCTGATTAAGCACAGCAGGAGATACTGGAGCCTGGCGTCATGACTCAGGTTGGCCCACCTTCCAAGATTGTTTAGGATGGAAATGGGCTGAAATAAGTGTTGACAGAGGTTCTTCTACCAATGACGGGTAGACTCCTACTGTGTATGCTCTCCTGTGGAGTTTTCTCTTCTACCAATGACTGGTAGATTCCTACTGTGTATGCTCTCCTGTGGAGTTTTCTCTTCTACCAATGACCGGTAGACTCCTACTGTGTATGCTCTCCTGTGGAGTTTTCTACTCCTACTCCTGTTTGCTGTGTATCTCTCCTGTGGAGTTTTCTCTTCTACCAATGACCGGTAGACTCCTACTGTGTATGCTCTCCTGTGGAGTTTTCTCTTCTACCAATGACCGGTAGACTCCTACTGTGAATGCTCTCCTGTGGAGTTTTCTCTTCTACCAATGACCGGTAGACTCCTACTGTGAATGCTCTCCTGTGGAGTTTTCTCTTCTACCAATGGCTCCTACTGTGTATGCTCTCCTGTGGAGACTCCTACTGTGAATGCTCTCCTGTGGAGTTTTCTCTTCTACCAATGACCGGTAGACTCCTACTGTGAATGCTCTCCTGTGGAGTTTTCTCTTCTACCAATGACCGGTAGATTCCTACTGTGTATGCTCTCCTGTGGAGTTTTCTTATTATTATGGTGTTCTCCCACTGACTCACTGAAAGTAAAGACATTACAGAAGTGGTTTTCTTATTGGCCTATATAGCTCAGATAAAAGATTCTTGCTGTTTGGAAGATTAAATGAACACTTACCTTTAAGATGATACAGAGTTAGACACAGAGGATTGCAAGGATCCAGGTGAATAATATCCTGGAGAAAAACAACACAGACATATGTTGAGTGTTTTTTATACACATGCATACATATGAGGGACCTCTAACAGAGACAAGTACACACACAAAATAGAACCCAGAGTTTCTTTTTTATTTATAATAATTTTTTCTTTACTGCTGCCTCATATTTCATTCAGTGCCTTTTTAGTCTGTCCCAGCTCTCACCCACACCTAGGGTTTAGTAGTGCCCCCTGAATTACCGACTTTCTACCTCACCGGGATATCACACAAGCGATAAAAACCCGATGACACAATGTGCCACCATGTGGATGAGGATCACAGTGGAGAGGTCCCAGAAACCACGTTCAGCCATTAGGCCATATTGCGGCCCCTGGCATGAGCCAGAGTAGAGCTTCAAATAACGAATAATTCCGTCGTAAAAAGGACGGCAAGATAAACGAACACTAATCAGTGCTCCCTTTGGGAAACACCAAGCTAGACACCTGCATGCGGATCTGAACGTTGTGGTTGTGGTGAATTTAGAATCGACATCACAGCACTCCGGACACTCTCATAGGCGCTCAGATCCCATCTTCAGGAGCAAGTGAAGATTTCTAATTCCAATGGTACCAGTAACGAGCTGATTGTATATCCGTCTCATTCTTCCCCTGAGTGTTCAACGTCGGCCAGATCCCCTGGTAACTCTTCGCAGCGCCATTCTCCTTAGACTGTAATGATCAATCTGCCCCTCTGCAGTGTTTGATTCTTTACAAACATTACCTTGGTTCCCAGGTCGACCCAACCTCACATGGGGTACCAGGACAAGTCCTCGGAAATAAAGCCAGCATGATGTAAACCCCATCACCCATCGAGAGCTGACAGGTCCACAAAGTACGAGTCGAGCCTCATGTGCCACAAACCGGTACATTGCAACAAAATTTACTACTTAAGTCTCATGTGCCACAAACCGGTACATTGCAACAAATTTATAAGTCTCATGTGCCACAAACCGGTCATGTTGCAACAAATTTACTATTTAAATGAAACATGCTACCACAAACAAACACAATAACCAATTTTCTAAAATATGCTGCCACCAACCTGCAAACATTGTAGCAAAACAAACTCATCTCCGCCGCTCCTAGATTCAAACTCATACAGGTAACGATGGGCATTAGGATTGCCAGGGTTCCTCTCTCTGTAAGATACTAGAATACTCCGAGCAGTTTCTACTTTTCCATAGTATTCATGAATCTGCAAAGCATCACAACAATATTAGACAAATCATGCACACGTTCAACTGTTATCAGCAAGCATTTGCAAAAAAAGCACCACCCGTGAACTAGGAAACAAAAATGGCCGCAAAACAAGAAGAAACAAAAATGACCGCAAAACAAGAAGAAACAAAAATGACCGCAAAATACGGAGACTGCAATGTCAACAGAAACTGACCAAGAAAGCTAACCCAGGCAACAAATATCTGCAGAAGTTGCAGGTGCCGACCGAAGATTCAGAACTGTAGCTGTATTGTAAATGGGCACAGTATACTTACACCTCTGGATAAACACAGAAGAAAAATAATTTGTTTTAAAACGATCCACCTCAAAATGCTGATCTGAAACCAAGATTTCAGGCCGGCAAGCAAAGATCTAGCCACTACACTACAGCGGCTTCTTGTTATGTTGATAACAGAACCATTTGGCTTTGGCCGGCATAAGTATCCTCAGCAGGGGTGCTGACATAAAGAAAATTTTGGGCTATCTTAGCTCCCTTTGGCAAAAAAACATAATCAATCTGAAATACTATACATATAAATGAAAACAAATGGATAACTTAGGTACATGGTGGAAGGGGGAAGCTCAGCCCCTTTACAATGTAGGCTAGGTGCCCTCAAGTTGCCACTGTCCCCAGGTTCCAGCCCCTGATCTTGAGTTACACTTAACACAATGTTGCGCGCCTATCGTTGATCACTCGTGGGTTGCTGAAAAGTCTGACACCCTAAGATTAGAAGATCTCAATCTGGATTACAGACCAACAGGACCCGACGGGTTGACCATTAGGATTTAATAAGTCTCAGTTCTGATGGCAGAACCACCAGGGCAAGAGACCTCGGTCAATCTCTACAAGGCAAGCCCAAAGACTTCAGTCAATCTCTACAGGGCAAGCCCAAATACTTCAGTCAATCTCTACAGGACAAGCCCAGAGACTTCAGTCAATCTCTACAGGACAAGCCCAGAGACCTTGGTCAATCTCTACAGGGCAAGCCCAGAGACTTCAGTCAATCTCTACAGGGCAAGCCCAGAGACTTTAGTCAATCTCTACAGGACAAGCCCAGAGACTTTAGTCAATCTCTACAGGGCAAGCCCAGAGACCTTAGTCAATCTCTACAGGGCAAGCCCAGAGACCTCAGTCAATCTCTACAGGGCAAGCCCAGAGACTTCAGTCAATCTCTACAGGACAAGCCCAGAGACTTCAGTCAATCTCTACAGGGCAAGCCCAGAGACCTCAGTCAATCTCTACAGGGCAAGCCCAGAGACCTCAGTCAATCTCTACAGGGCAAGCCCAGAGACCTCAGTCAATCTCTACAGGGCAAGCCCAGAGACTTCAGTCAATCTCTACAGGACAAGCCCAGAGACCTTAGTCAATCTGTACAGGGCAAGCCCAAATACCTCAGTCAATCTCTACAGGGCAAGCCCAAAGACCTCAGTCAATCTCTACAGGACAAGCCCAGAGACCTTAGTCAATCTCTACAGGGCAAGCCCAAAGACCTCAGTCAATATCTACAGGGCAAGCCCAGAGACCTTAGTCAATCTCCACAAGACAAGCCCAGAGACCTCAGTCGATCTCTACAGGGAAAGCCCATAGACCTTAGTCGATCTCTACAAGACAAGCCCAGAGACCTTAGTCAATCTCTACAGGGCAAGCCCAGTGACCTTAGTCAATCTCCAAGTAAGTTACAATTAGGGCACCCCATAATGGCTTCCACCAGCTTGGTGTAACCTGCAGTCCTGTGTGGGTAAGGGTAAATGAGGTTTAATAAAACATGTCATAATAACCCTTGGTTACAGAGTGACCTCCAAAACACAAAAGAACTTACTTCTACAAGGCGAGTTATAAATATATCCCAAACACCAGGAACATCCTTCACTGTACTCAAGTACTCCAGAGCACTTTCAGCAACAGCCTTGGCAGTGTCTGTGTTCTTCCCAAGATTCATCCGCCTTGAGATTTCATCTATGAAGAAGCATAAGAAAATGTTTAAAAGTCAAACATTCAGCCTCATTACACCAGGTTTCACCTGGATGGTTCAGTCTTCAGTCATCTACTGAGAGCATTGTAAAAAGCATAATCTCTGCAGCTTCAGAGATGATCCCCAAAATGAACTGCATCTGTTAACCACGCACAAAAAAATGCTTCCCTTTTTCTCTTCCTCCAGTTACCCCATCAAAGTGTGGGTGGGAGGGGGGAATCGCCTGCTTCACTTTGTAATGTACTGTGCACACTGACATTCTATACAATGAAATATGTCCCCCGAATTCCCATATAATTAGATGTACACAATGTGATATATATCTCTAAATTCCCATATAATTAGATGTGCACAATGTGATATGTCCCTAAATTCACATAAAATTAAATGTATACAATGTGATATATATATATCTCTCTCTCTGGGCAGTAAGACTGGAGCCCGTGTGTATTGCTGTGCATGAAAAAAAATAATCTGGCAGTTGGAAATCGAAAAGGTAGCCTAACAGCCCTGCCCGAGCAAAATTTAGAGTTACAAATATACCCAAAGTATTTCAGGATCCTCACCGGTGCAACAGAATTCGTGCACTGTGCTGAGATTCTTCAGGCTCAGGCTTGAGTTAGAAGCAGAAAGGAACACTATTGAGTTACACGATGTGCCATGATGTTGGTCAGCTGAATAAAGCATAAACACAAAACATGCCCCACTTTCATCCAGTCAGATGAATACAACGCGACAGGCCTCTCAATTACCTGCTTGGCTTCCTTCCAAGTACACATCGTCGTTGTCCTGAGACACTTTAAAGATGGCTAACTTCCACTCCGCGTAGCAGGCCAGGCCCTGGTAGGCAAAGAACAGAGTGTGTGCCATCATCCTTTTCTTATTCTTCAAGTTGTTTGCATACTGGGTGTTCTCCTTCAGATCCTATGATTGTTGAAACAGACAATACATTTCATTGCATTTTCATGACACCCAGTGACATATCTATAACATTTGAAAACACATTCAAATCAATGACATTAAGAACACTGTTCTCTCATTTAGAAGACCCAGTAAGAACCCTAGGTAAGGTGATAGATATATTTTTTCTGCACGGGTCAAATTGAAATCTTATGCTGCACAGCTCGTGGCAACTGTACTAGCCATACAGTTCTGAATCCTTAGGCAGCTACGCCCTATATTGCTTTCTAAAGTGCTAAATACAGCAGTAAAAATGACACATTCAAGAACATACAGTGGTAAGGAAGACACATTAAAGAAAATACAATAGTAAAGAAGACACATTCAACATTCGGATAAACATTCTGTGTGTTTTTCGTTGGCACAGAAGCGGAGCAAAGATGGGGTGACCCGTTTGCTATGAAGATGAAACTAAGACTACCAGACACATTCAAAGAAACTACAGCAGTAAACAAACTGAAGAAAATACACAAGTAAAAAAAAGACAGCTCAAGAAAATACAACAGAAAAGAAGACACATTTAAGAAAATACAGCAGCAAACAAACTAAAGAAAATCATCATCATCATGTGCCCTGCCAATCATCGTAGGTGTATTTCAGCAGATCACGATCCCTGGTTGCCTGGAACAGCTCTCTTGATGATATCCCTCCATGCCATCGTTTCAGCCCATCCAGCATCATCTCTCTTGGTCTGCCTCTAACCATCTTTACACTGATCTTTCCAGTTGTCACAATATTTTACAATGCCTCTCTTCTTATTACCTGGCCAAAGAACAGTGTTTGTCTCTTTCTTATTGTTGTATATAGAGATCTACTTTCATTAGCTTCTTTCAAACAATCATTGTTAGTTACTCTGGCCGCCCAAGGCATCCATAACTTCTGAAGTCAGAGTGCATGTGCCTGAAAGACAAAAAACCAAAGGTCTGCACACAACTAAATCTGTAAAACAGATGTGCACATAAACCTTAAGTTCTGGGACAAGACTAGAAGTCTAGAAGTGGGTGAACAACAAGAACTTTCTAGTGGAGTTTACACTGAGTGAACTCTAAGAAGAAGAAGAATAAATACACAATAGTATCATAAGTACTCACACAGTGAACAGTTTTTAGCCAGTGAAAACACAGAAGAAACATTAAAAATTCTCACCTTTATCAGTTGCATAGCATCTGCAGTTTGTGCCTGTGTCAGAATGAACAGCAGGTAGTCCAGCAGAACCTCCACTACAGTCAGTGACCGGAGCACACAGACCTGCCTGAGGAAACATTCAACAAAATCTTAGTTTCATATTCTTCTTCTCTCTTCTTCATGTTCACCAGCTTTAAACTCCGACAGAATGTTTTAGTTGCTTGTCCTCTTCTGGGCTCTAGTCCTGTTCCAGAAACTGAGTGTTGTGTGCACATCCGTTTCACAGCTTTGAATCATATGCATGCAAACTGTTGGCTCTTTGCTTCTCAGGCAGATGTACTCCGACTTTGAAGAAAGCTCCCATTTAGTCAACTCTTATAACATGCTTTTTGGCAGGCAGTGGGTCTATTCTTGTTTTCCCACTGCATTGTGATTTCACAAGCCAAACAGATCTCTGCCAAAGCAGAGATGAGAAGAGCTCCATGCACAAAACATTTTTAACATGAGTGAATGAGTGAATCAGGAAATGACATCATCATGATCAGGCCATGTCCCGTCCCCTTCGTCAGTAACCAACAAAGAGTTCCCATACTGACAGTGGCAGCTGCAGCCTGATTAAAGTCTGCCTTGAGTTCCCCCCCCCCCTTCCCAGCTGAATCCTTCTCTTCGATATAGATTCTTTGTCAGTTCTGTTACACTGTTTACTTGATCTCAGTGACTTTATCAAGTCAGCCTCATTATAAATTAGCTCATCAGCCAGAGAGATGGCAGCTGCTAATCTATCAGCCTGCTCGTTACCACACACTCCAGCATACATAAGCATGATGTATATGTGATTCTGATTTACCCATATTGTGATCCTCATTAATGCTGCGAAGTTTGTGCACTGTACTGTCTCCTGTTGTTAAATCTGACAGGATATTGGCAATCAACAGAAACTATACATGATAAGACACAAAACATGAAAATCTCTTCCAACTCTTCTACTATACATGGTCAACCAGAATGATTGCAAGAATAATAAAATGTTGTTATAAGTATGGCACCTTCAAATGTTCTAAAAAGTTGACAGTTTCCTGTGCTCTTATGTGACTGTAAGGTTGAAAAGAAAATGAGAAGATAATGAACCTTAAAGAGAGGTTCACTAAGGCAACTGTAGTATAACGCTAGACAATGACTCAGAAGATATGGTAGGAGACCGATAGTGTCTACACATCATTAGAGCTACAAATGGCATCAATATCAAAGTCTACTAACGTAAGTCAACAACTTTTAATCATTCTCGATGACTCTTGAATTACTTTAGAGCTACTCATGTGTCTTCCTCATGTTAGGTCTGGTGTCTTAGATGTTTAGTCTTTTTTTGTGCAACTCGCTGATAAAGGTCAAAACATTCAACTCTTCTTCTGTGCCCGACCCCTTACCCATTTCCGGAAGAGTTACCTAATCATTTGTGTTCAGTGAATTCATTTACTAATTGCACAGCAAGTCAAGGAAGTCATTGTGTTACACATCAATATAGCTGTACACAGTATATCAAGAAAGTGTTTGTACAGTAGATTAATATAGTGTTTGTAAAGCTGATCATTATATAGTATTTGTAAAGCAGATTTATGTAGTATTTGTAAAGCAGACTTTTCCACGTCAGGTTTGGAGTGGCATTCTGGTAGTAATAAAGAATAAACCAACTGTCTCTCGAAAAGCCAGTCACAAAAGGCAACTAATAGGAGTTTCCTGAAATCAAAGTCAGTCATAAATACTGCAGCCTAGCTGTAAACACCCAAACACACTTCTCAGGGCAAACCCAGAGGAAGAAGAAGATAACACAGTGCTTGCAAAGCAGATTAACACAGTATCTGTAACGCAGATTAATATTTGTAAAGCTTATTCACGGTGTCAGTAAAGCAGATTAATATAGTATTTGTAAAGCAGATTATATAGCTTTTGTACGGCTGATTACTACAGTGTCTGTAAAGCTAATCATCATAGTGTTTGTTCAGCATACCAAGACAGTGTTCCAAAGCAGATTAATATTGTCTGTTCAGCGTATGAAGATAGTGTCTGTAAAGACAAAAAACAAAAACAATGGGGCCCAATTTTAAATATTAAAGGTTTTTTTCCCCTACAAAATGACAGTGTTAAGGCATCCGGAACCAAAATAGGGCAAAACGGCAATAAATCTGAATTTAAATACTATAAACTACATACTTAACAAACTGCTCCACGAGACGGCCATTTTTCTCACAGTCCTGAAACAAGCAAGCCAAACCAACCTGGAAGAAAAGCAAGGAAATAAATTATATAGTTCATGTAAAACCTGAGCAGCCCACATCTTCTTTTTTTTATCTGTGTTCACCGGCTGTCTGTCTACTCTGGACTTTGGTCTTGTTTCACAACTTGACTTTTGTAAGCACATTCATTTTAAAAATCTGGCTTATGTATATGTAGACTGTTGTTTCATCGCTCTCAGGCAGATGCCCTTTAACTCTGAAGGAAACATCTCTAATTAGTCGCATCCTACATCATGCTTATGGGGGGGGGGGGGGGCAATGGGTCCACTCTTCCCCCCCCCCAAAAATGGAGCCCAGAAGCCACATAATGTTAGCGAGCTGCAGTAATAGTTAGTGCAGTGGCTACCAAGACATACATTCTTACGTGCAGCCTATATGGTCTGATCCACAACCCTAAAAGCTGGCGTATCTTACCATCCCTTTCTTATGTTTATAAAAATTCTATACTATCCATATTACGTCTGCTCAAGATAGTGTCATTTGTAATCCTCTTTTCTTCTTCTCCTACAGCAATCTGGGCCCCTGAGGTTCACTGCTGCAGATATCACCCGCCTCCATTCATTTATGTGACTGGTTTTTTCCTTTTAAATTGTGCTTCCAAACATTTGTAGGTTTTATTCAATATTATTATCATCTTCTTGGTCTGCCCCCATCCAACCTCTTTCTATATAGTTCTCATCTCTCTGTTATTCTCTCTATAGATGCTCCTGCCACTGCAGTCTCTTAGCCCTCAAGATGGCAGTAGTTACCGGTGATTTAAACAGATTATCAATTTCCTTGTTGCTTCTCACTCTCCATTCTTTGCTTTCTTTGCTTCACTATTATTTGTACTGTGGACATCTAGTCAGTACCAATATGTTTGGGATTAAAACATGCCTGCTCATAACCTAATTGTTTATGGGTTCAAAGATTCATCGTAAGACTATTCTTAAAAATTTGCAATAAGGCTTCGTTTCTTCTAGATGTATTCCAGGTCTTCGAAGGAGTTGGCTCAGTTAAAGTTGGTACCAAAATACTTGCATGTTACAGTTCTTTGGATTTTTTTAAAATCTATCTCTATATGTCCTGATATTTTATACTTTCCCTCTAATGTGATTTCCATGAATTTTATGTTATCTTGAGTGTAACTAGAGTGATCCACTCTGCTCTCAGTAATACTGGGATGATTCAATAATCAACACTTATGCTAAAACAATTTTTCACATGACTAGCTGTACTAGTATCCTAGAATTGCTATTTGTTGGTGATGGAAGGAGTCATTTATAAGAATCTGGCTATCCACACACCATATTAATGCATGAGGTACTTGACCAGACTAAATGCATACCAGTGACCGACTATTTTGAATTTTCTGAATGTCAGGAACAGAAACAGCTATGTGCACAAACAAATGGCAGTACATGCAAACTACAAAGCTCACAGTGTTGCACCAAACAATTAACTCATTAGCTAGGCAATGACATTGTGGACCAGTCTATATGTGAGAACTGTATTAGCAAACTGCAGCCTGAAGCAAACAAAAACACTTCACAGGCTTAAAGGGCTGCCTGCCTATCTGCCATACTTGGCTAGAATTCCATTCAAAGGATTAATTTAATTACTATCATGAAAGCCAGAGTACCTAATGATGAATGCCTAGAAGCAGCCAATAAAAGCAGAACATTTCTGGACTATCAGAAAGAAACAAAACTTATCTTTGATTCTGTGATGAAAAGAGAACAGCATGAGAACACTGTTACTAGACAAATCAAATCAGTAGTAGAAGAACAAACTTTATGAACAAACTTTATTTTCAAAGGGTTACAAATTGGGCACGCAGTCCCGTCTGACATTCGGCCCTTCTAAGCACTCATTTTTCAGAGTACCAATGTCTGTTATCAATAATGCATGTTATAGATATAATAAAGAAATATAAATAATAGAATAATGTATACACACATCATGTGTACACAATAGTACACATTCACACACATGTATACATACGTCCTGTTTTCATACATGCACACTCATATACAGACACATGTAATACATATACACATGCATCCACATACATACACAAACTTAAAATATACACATGCATCTACAAACATACACAAACTTAAAACACATACATAGACATAAATGCATAAACAGAAAACACACACAAGAGGCTCAAGCAGGTAGACAGAAATTAGGACAGTTTAAGATGAAGGCAGGGGTGTCACAAACAAAACTGATCCAAAGCATTAAGGACTGTGACGTCGCAGCAGTCCTGAGGTAAGTCATCTGCCCGCCAGTCAACCTGAAGGTACTGACAGAAATTATTGACATAAATTTTTTAACTGACCTTGGCGGTCACAGGAAATGCTCTCAGAAGTAAAGCAGGCCGGTGTCCACATCGCACACCTAGTGCCAAATGGTCTGCAAAAATGGTCACCCAGGATTATATACCGACTGTGCTACTGGCGCACTTTACCTTGCTTATTAAAGACAGATCTCTGGAGAGACATAAACATTTGTGCCACCTGGCAAGGTCCACTAAAGACGGTGCTCAAAACAGGCTTGCTTACCTTCCAGATTGCACAATCGACACCCGTGACCTCATAACAGAGACTCTGTATCAGGTTGAGAGCTTCGGGCCACTGATGGGATAGGACACATTCACGTATCAGTTGCAGAAACCTGGACAAGATGGTGCTAAAGTTGTACTTGGTCCCTTGTTGATGCCTCAAGCGGTAATAATCTGTCATCAAAACAACAATAAATACAGTTCTGAAAACTTTAAAGAAAAAGTAAAGATTTTGTTTCTGATAAATTATGAAATAATCTGTCATCAAAACAACAATAAATACAGTTCTGAAAACTTTAAAGAAACTAAAGTTAGGATTTTGTTTCTGATAAATTATGTTAAATCACCAGGCAGAACTGGAAAAAAAACCCATAATTATGGGGAGAGGAAGGTCTGTATGGCAGGAAATTTCCCCAGAAAAGTTCTAGTTTATAGCAGCCAATATCAGAGTTCTAGTTTATAACAGCCAATGTCAGAGTTCTAGTTTATAGCGGCCAATGTCAGAGTTATAGTTTATAGCGGCCAATGTCAGAGTTGTAGTTTATAGCAGCCAATGTCAGAGTTGTAGTTTATAGCGGCCAATGTCAGAGTTGTAGTTTATAGCGGCCAATGTCAGAGTTCTAGTTTATAGCGGCCAATGTCAGAGTTCTAGTTTATAGCGGCCAATGTCAGAGTTCTAGTTTATAGCGGCCAATGTCAGAGTTCTAGTTTATAGCGGCCAATGTCAGAGTTCCAGTTTATAGCAGCCAATGTCAGAGTTCCAGTTTATAGCGGCCAATGTCAGAGTTGTAGTTTATAGCAGCCAATGTCAGAGTTCTAGTTTATAGCGACCAATGTCAGAGTTGTAGTTTATAGCGACCAATGTCAGAGTTCTAGTTTATAGCGGCCAATGTCAGAGTTCTAGTTTATAGCGGCCAATGTCAGAGTTCTAGTTTATAGTGGCTAATGTCAGAGTTCTAGTTTATAGCAGCCAATGTCAGAGTTCTAGTTTATAGCAGCCAATGTCAGAGTACAAACAAATTAAAATAATAATACCATGAGCAAAAGATTTGATCTAATTCAAGAACCGACATCACAACACTCAGGGCATTTCCATAAGCGCCCTGTCTCCATCTTCAGCAGCCAGTGCATCCAATGCTAATGGTGCCAGCAGCATTCTGGCAAACTTTGGCAAACACTGACTTAGACTAATGAATTAAAATAACAACTTCATGTGATAACAGAAGAACCAGAAATTTACATTGTCTTCTGGGCCAATGAACAAATGTTTGACAAGTTGCATAATACTGAAAGCGTTAATCCTTTCAACGTGGTGACCTGGAAAATATAAAGACCAAGTACCTCTCTTTTAAAGACAAGAATGACCAGAAATTTATACACCCCATTCTTGAAAAAAAAAATCCATTTACATATCACCATGAAAGAAAGAAAAGTCACTTAAAATCGATTAAAAATTTATTTTTAAAATTCCATACAGATTAAGGGGAGTAATCAATGAAAACAAATCCTACATCCCATCAACTGGCTTGTCTCTCCCAGTCTCAAAACTAAATATAGCATGATAATTACTTGACCCTGTGACCTGGTCACTGCTATGGTTTATCAATAAAGAAAATTTTTTTTTACAAGGAAACCACCCTAAATGATTTTGTTGTTGTTGTTGAAAACGTAATAATTCATGGCCATGCTAAATATATGTGCAGATACAAACAGAACCAATTCTGTTAGCTAATTTTCTCATAAACAAAATCACTACAGCCACCCAGGAAAGCGACTCTTATACAGACATGGGACCATTTGGATGTGCGGCTTCTTAGGCTAAAGGGTTAAGAAGTCTGTTGTGTGCTATGTATGCTTTGGGTTGTTTTAAGCTCTATCCTTGGTTCATCTGTGCAGCAGTGTTGTAGATCCCTGGGGGTCACTGCTGAAGCGAGTTGCACGCTTTATTTGACACATATTACAAATGTCACTCAAAAAATGAGCATACTTTTGTTAAACATCCCCCCTCCCCCCACTAGAAGCATGTCTTACAGAAACTGACTAATTAGGTGTGTTTTCTCAGAAGTTTGAGTGCATCAGTCTGAGAGGCTATTAGTCTCCATGTATACAAGCCTAATCGGTATCATGGATGTTCTTGCAAAACTCAAGTTCTGGAACAAGGGCAGAGACTAAAAGTGGGTCAACATTCAGAAATCTTCTGTTGGAGTTTACAGCCGGTGAAGACTGAGAAGCAGAATAAACACACAATGGTATCATAGGTAGTCAGACAACAGGAACAAGGTGAAAATCTTCTTCTTCTTCGCGTTCAACGCTGTAAACTCTGGGGAAAAGTTCTGGTTTTTCATCCACTTCTGGACTACACTCCTCTTCCAGAACCTGAGTGCTACTTGTGCATTTGTTTTAAAGATCTGACACATTTGTATGCAGACTGTTGATTCCTTGCCTCTCAGGCAGATGCGCTCTGACTTTGAAGGAAGCTCCCAATTAGCTGACTTACAACATGCTTTTGGGTAAGCAGTGGGTCTATTCTTGTTTTCCCTATAATAGGGCCCCGGAACCCACTCGGGTGAAAGTGAAAATAAATCAAAATAAGATATTTCATTACCTCTTTCAGCCCAAATAGTGGTTGCTTTCATACGTTTCTGTGTGCACCTTACAGTAACAGCCCTACACAAAACACAGTTAGAGTAAATTTAAGACTCCTCCAGCAACACTCTGCATAGTCTCCACTGTTCCAGCAGCTTCACTATAAAAATAAGTTATTTTGTTATTCTATCACTGCCTGTTTGTATGTTACACTGATGAAGGCTTTCTGGCCGCAGCGTTCATTTTGTCCTTCATGACTGTGACATATTGTGAAGCTTACTAGTTCTTCTTCTCAGCTAGACAATTTTAAAAGTAATAATCAGGAGAGAATGGGTGAAAGTAATAGAAAAATGTGGCAGAATGAGTTATGATATAAATAACAGGTATCATCATGTAGAATACCCTTTACAGAAGGCTGCTCTAATCATAGCTTGCCTGTATGAAATTCAGTCTCTGGCCAGCTGCCCTGCCTCTTTTACTTTCTTATCCATGGTGTCTCACACATCCTGTGTGCATCAAGGAGCTGTTCACCCCCTGCCCCTCCTTCCCAGAACCCCAACTTCGCTACTGTTATTTTCAGACCACTGTAGCGCTCAATGTGTTTTTTTTTTAAATTTAGTTTTTGAGACAAGGTGTTCTTATTGAGCCAGTTTTCCTCGATGCTAAGTTCTTTTAGTCGATATTTCTTTTCCTCTTAGCCATGGCATTCTAAGAATCTAAAGCATTTCCACTCAAAAGCTCCCATTTTCCCCCTTAATACTGCAAAACAGTCCACAGCTAACATAAACATATTTATAAATTAATAAACATATTGTGTTTTCCTTGGTAGTGAAAGAGTTAATAAAACTAAGACTTTACCTGCCTGCTTTTTACAGCATATTTCAAAATACTCCAAACGCTTCATAAGTTCATTTCTTTCCTCTGTTTCTGCCTCTGACAATGATGACACACTTGGGTCTAATAAAAGAAACAGAGACCTCTGAAACAAATTAAACAACGGTAAATATTACTAAAATGTAATTTACAACATACTTTTCAAAATATTAAGGCTGTGTGGCTTAGTTTATAATTTCTTCTCTACATTTACTGGGGGTTTAAATCCCACTGTGGTGGTTTAGTAAAAAGACCGTTCTGATGGTTTTTGGATTGTGGTACAAGAGACAAACAGAGGAAGAGTTTGGGGCCTCACTGCATAAAAATTCCACTATGTTCATGACAACAAGACTTAACAGATAAAAAAAATTATTTATGAAACATTTCAATAAATGCACATTATACATATTTAACTGCCACTGCATCAATAATGTACAACTCACAGAGCAGTTTGCTGTCACTACTGCAGCTGTACGGCACTAAATGATTTAAGATTTGGGTTAAAAGACATTTTTTGTAAAGTCTGCTAGTTGAAACTTTGGAAATACATGTTGTAATAAATGTTTACTTACATTTTATAAGAATTAACATTGTCTGGGGATGCATAATATATAAAAATATACTAAACCACCACAGTTTGTTACAACCCCCGGCATCGTTTACTGCTATTAGTATTCAACTGGTTAGTGCAGCCACGCTCGCACCATATGATTTAAGAATTCAGTGAAGAAACATTTTTCACTCAATGACCTAATATAGACTTTCTAAATACATTTTAAAATGATCGCAGTGTTTAATTTTGTAGGAATTAACATTGTTTGGAATGCGTAATGCCAAACATGCATTACAACATTTTAATTTTGCGTTGCCATTGCAACAAGCTGTGGCCTTATTTTACCACCATTGTATTAATATGCTATAGCATATGATAGTGGAATTATTTGTTCAGAACATTTTCATAAAAATAGGATAATAAGGGCAAAAGGCTATACTATAAGAGAAACAAACGAACAAAAAGAAGAACACAGGAAATGTTGCTAAACTAGAGGAATAAAGACATGTGAGCTACTTTTTGGGCATTCCTGGCTACTAACAATTCTATGTTTATTCAGATGGACCAGACCTTGTTGAACTGAACACAAAAGTAGATGGTTTCTGTGCTCTTTTTAAAATACTTTTCAAGTTAGAGCAGTTTTAAACACTTCTCAAAGACTTCTAATTTCTGGGCAACAAGTTTAAACTGGCTTTCATTTTTATTCTTTATTCATTTTTTTCCACAAAAACTTCTAGAATTGACACAGTACAGATATGAATGAGGTACCGTTGGAAAGAGCAAAAAATTATTCTGAAAATTTTACTAAAATGTCTAGGTTGATAAATACAAAATTTGACCAAGCTGACTGTGTGTGCAGTGAAGATGATCGCTGGACAGATGATATTACCTCGCTGCGGGGACATCTGGGGTTTTGTTTGTTGTTTTGCGGATCTGTATGCTATAATGACCGATAAATTTCTCTGGTTAGGGGTAGGGTTAGGGGTAGGATTAGGGTTAGAGTTAGGGTTAGGTTTAGCGTTAGATGTGACAATTTTGACGCAGGAGTTATCTATACTCGCGCACAGTCACATACACACCCAAACAGTCGACGGACTGTGGATGCTACTGAAACGGACAAGTCGCCACCGATTGGGCACCAGCCGCGCGCTCTAGCCGTCATAGTTGGCAGAAATCCAGTGGCGCCACTCCCACAAGCATCAGATTGTCGGCCAGTATTTGGAACTCCTACGTCAAATTTTCACATCTAACCCTACCCCTACCGCTAACCCTACGCGCAACCGTATGTTGATAGACAACGTACGCAACCCTACACGTAACCGAATGATGACTACACAACCCTTCACGCAACCATATGATGACTACGCAACCGTACGCAACCCTACACGCAACCGTATTATGATAGGTAAGTATGTCATTTGATTCGTGACTTTTCCGCTCCTTGTTTGCAATGCGGCCAAGGGAGAGAACTCCCACTAAGCCGAACTAAGCCGTCGAGCTACCGTCCGAAGTTGAAAGGAGAGCCAAACAATGATTATGGTCTAATTATATTTGTACGGTACCAAGTTAAATAGTTTAATTATTTGTTTCGATTTTGACAGTAGTTATGGCTTTATTGTTTCTAACTGTATGATGTAGTCCTTTCTGATCATAGTCCCCTGTCCTCACACTATGTGACAGTGACCGTCGCCAAAATCCAAACATAAACATCGAACGTTAGTAAACAGTAGTATTAGTATTAGTAAACACCAAAAAAAAAAACAGATTATTTTAATTTTATCTTTTAAATGTATCGTTAGACTATCAAGATACTCACCAGCTTGTCTATCATATTAGTCTGCGCGCTGGTTGACGCCATAACAAAATAAGGAAATAGAGCTGTCTGTCCTACTAACGTCTTCAAATGTTGAGATCATATAGCAGCCACAATGTGTTTACAGACAACACACTTGCAAGGTTGGAAACTAGAGTTGTCCCCTCATTGTGTAACTCTCCTGTGTTGCAGATAAAACAAAAATTTGCCAAATACTGCCTGTACTGGGAGTCCCCGTGGCGTAGCGGAAAGTCCTTTGATCGCTCCCTGGCGGAGACAAAATTTTTCACAATATTTTGTTGGAAATATGATCACAGAAGTTTCTTCCCGCCTAATCTTTCGGCAAAACTCCAGACAAGACGTCTAATGACATCTTCATTCTGTTGCATATCACCCTACAAGATGCCTTTCTGAGTACGGACAATAATTTTATGCCTCTCCAGTTGTTGCAGTGTGAGAGATCACCTTTCTTCAATAGTGGGATGATTGCACCATTTTTCAAGTCTGTTGGGACCACTTCATCTATCCATATTTTGTTGAATATTCAATTTAATGCTTTTGCTGCAAATTGTGGGTCTGCCTTTAACATGTCAGCATTACCTCGGTCTTCACCCGGTGCCTTCCCATTCTTCATACTGCTTATTGCCGTTTCTTTAACGGTGATTGGCCCAATATCCATTTCTAGGAGTTGGCCACAGTTTTCTAATGTTTCCACTGGGATATCTGATGCTGGCCTATTTAGCAACTAGGTAAAATATTCCTGCCATCTGTGTGTATCCGTGTGTGTCTATTTTATAATGTCAGCTTGTGCCTTTGTGTGTGTTAGTGTGTGTCTGTTTCTGTGTGTGTATGTGTCTGTGCGGGTGTGTCAGTGTGTGTGTCTGTGCGTGAGTCTGTATGCGTGGCGGTGGGTGTCTGTGTCTGTCTGTCTGTCTGTCTGTGTGGGTGGGTGGATGGATGTATGTATGTATGTATGTATGTATGTATGTATGTATGTATGTATGTATGTATGTATGTATGTATGTATGTATGTATGTATGTATGTATGTATGTATGTATGTATGTATGTATGTATGTATGTATGTATGTATGTATGTATGTATGTTTGTGTGTATGTGTGTGTGGCTACGTGTTTGCCTGTGTGTGTCTGTGCCTGTGTGTGTCTGTGCCTGTGTGTGTCTGTGTGTGTGGCTTCTTGTGTATCTATGTGTGTCTCTGCAAGTGTCTCTTGGAAAATAATTTGTGACCCTTTGAAAATTAAAGTTCGTTCGTTCGTTCAACCGTTGCTCTTTCTGTGGTAATTATTTCTCCTGTTGTGTCTCTCAGGTTTCCTTTATTTAAGCTAATATGTTTTCTGACTAAGATCCTTTGTTATTTTATACATTGTTCTAGTATCACTTGTCACTGCTGCTACTTCCGCTTTGGCAGGCTTTGAGTTCCAAGTATTCCTTTTTGTCTTTCCTTTGCTGTATTTCTTTATGTTTGGTGTTACATTCCTTCTGTGTGGCCATCTTTTCCAGTGTGCTCTTTGCAAGGTTTACATGTTCTTTTTACATTTTTTCTCTCTTCTATCTTTGACCAAGATTCTTTAGATACCGGTTCCTCTCTCACATGTTTCTTTATACCGAGTATTTTCCGTGCTGCATTGCAATACTCATCTTTAGACTGTTCATTCCTCTTCAATATTTTCTGTCTCTGACAGGGGATTAAACAT
Source organism: Candidula unifasciata (assembly GCA_905116865.2). Taxonomy (NCBI): domain Eukaryota; kingdom Metazoa; phylum Mollusca; class Gastropoda; order Stylommatophora; family Geomitridae; genus Candidula; species Candidula unifasciata. The sequence continues at coordinate 6,205 of CAJHNH020001392.1, read as the reverse complement.
CTCAAACTGGTTTCTTAGTTCGACGCAGAAATCATCTCTGACTTTTAACGTCCTGAACTGGGCTGAATCAAATAATGGCATGCAGTCTTTTTCTTGCTTCTTCTTTATTAAAGTTTCAATTAAAGTTTCAAAATGATGTAGTCACGCCCGACGTCAGGTTTCCTTCTAGCAAATAATCTTGTATCGAGGTCCTCCACTTTTTATTGTACAGTATGTGGTCAGTTTGATTCCTCGTGTTGCCATTAGATGACGTCCATTTATACCTGTATATATGTTCATGCATAAAGACTGTTTCACCAATGACTTGACTTTAGTGGAGACAGAAATCGGTCAGCCTTTCTTCATTACTGTTCCTCTCTCCAAGCCCGAGTTTCCACATGATGGATTGAAGTCCTATGTTATCCATTCCCACTTTCGCGTTCAAGACCCCCATAACTATAAGTAGGTCATATTTGGGGACTTCCTTTATAAGTTCATCTAACTGGGTATAACACTCATCTTTTTTCTCATCACTTCCATCATTTGTTGGTGCATAGCCTTGCAGGACTGTAAGTTTCGTGAATCTGGACTCAAGTGTGCTGTTATAAGCTAAATACTACCAGGCCTGAACTGACTGTTTTAATACCTCCTCCCCATTTTTCCAGCATTACATGCACCATTAGGATCAAGATCTCATGGATACAGGCGCTGGAAACTGGGGCGCTTTGTCGCGCGCCCACGTGGGTAAATACACTGATATAGTGAGGGTGTGGGTTTGAACCTTAACAATGCCCACCCACGTGAGAAACTGGACTATTATCTAAGCTATGTTGATCCTAGACAGTCCTGGATAGCCAAGAAAACAGCGAGTGGCTCGTTCCATGAAATGAAAGTTGCTGTACTTGTATCCACAGGAGTAGGAGAAGGGATAGATAGATTATCTGGATACACCCACTGTGATATAATCCAGGTGCTCATTTAACCCCTCGACTGCTTCTCCTCTCCTGGCATTACTTAAAAGCCCCCATCAAGTGATTTAAGTATTTGTTAGCTGAAGTAAACTAATATGCACAAAGACACTTGAACCTAAGTACACAATTTACTCAACTATGTTGTAACAACATCAAAAAGATTTATTTAATAAATCTGACTAAAATAAAATGAACTTGTTTAGGCTAGTAGAGTTGGGATGATGTTATAGATGACATTAAAGTTGTACATAACTTAGCCTGTCAGGACAGTTCTCGGCTTGAGACCCTGTCTATTCTTTCCCAGTTTGTCGTCCTCACTGCTTCAAGCAGGTCGTTACACTCAGACGGTCAGCAATGAATGGATGCTTACTAGTCCCTGCCCAATGTGGGAACTGGAGAATGAAGAAACAAGAGCATATTTGTAGTATCTGCTCTAGATGTACACTAAGCATGTATATTATAATAACATCAAGCATGTTTATTTAAATAAAACATTTTATCTCTCCCTCATGCTCACATTCACTCCTGTCCAATTTGGAAGGGCTTATGTCTCACATTCCAACTGTTACATCTTCTGCCTTCCTCTACACGTCCTGTAATGATAGTCAAGTCTTCTACGTCAGGTGCCATCTCTCGTACAGACTCAAAATGACAATCAGTCAGACAGAACCAGTTCTGGAATCTATGCTTGGAACAATCGACGCGCCCAGAAAGCTAACAATATTTCTGAGGCGAATCAAATACCAAATCTCAAGGATTTTCTCTCCGGGAACAATCTCCGCATTTGCCTCCCGAGAGTTAAACACATTTCAGTGTGTTAGCTGTATGTAATACAGATTCACATTACCCCACACGTGACAAGATTGCCAAAGTTATCTTCACGCTTGTGATTTCAAAAACATGATAGTTCATTAAATTTCAATGGTAACATCAACATTTAAGTTTTACATCATTGAAACACATGTGCACGAAAGAACATTTATGACACTATCAAATAGGATATAAAGCAATGTGACAGTGCCCTACGAGAATGAAGAAATGTCCGCCTAGGAGTACTACAAAGTGGTGAAGACACACACTTGAGTAAAAAGACAGTTAGATTTCTATCACAAAATATAGATTTGAACCTAATTTCGATCTTACCTGGAAAATGAAACCACGATGCCAAAAGTTCTGTCTCAAGCTTAGGTTAAGCCCAACAGATGGCATGTGCTGGACAGGATCTCATTTACCAGACCTAGAGTTCACCCCTTTATAACTTTTATCAAGCTCCTCCTACATTACGCCTAAAATCATTCTCATTCAAGGATGTCACAGCTCCTCCCCGTGGGTGTATATTCACTGTCAGTCAGTGACTGTACAACAATTGATTGAATTCCCACGGTCACATTCTACAGGTTCAATTAAGCTGGTCAAAGCTAATAGGCCAAGTCACACCTCCAGTCTACTTCACCTGTCATCACAATAAAATCAGACTTTGTCAATTCTTCTGCCAACACTTTCAGCTCACTGTGTCAATATTGACGATCTGACCGGCACTCCAGTTTAGGTAACCTCAGGGGGAGATAATGGCAATTAGCCCTTGTTATCTGTTCCTGAAGGTCTGGCTAGGAGATAAATATCTGACACTAACAAATGGTGTGCAAATCTCCAGTCAGTAAGTCTGCTTGGTCAGTCTTATCTCTGTACCTTAACACTTAACATCTGGGGAAAAATTTTAGTGTTTGATATGACCAACGGTCCGGGAGAATTAAAGGCTTGATGTGGTCGTCTTACTTAGATTAAGGATGTATCCAAATCCTTATTTTCCTGTATACTTTCAAAATACAAAGAAATAAAAGTAGGTTGAGGAAAGACTTTCTGAAGTCACCGAGCGGATTGAAGTCCTATGTTATCCATTCCCACTTTCGCGTTCAAGACCCCCATAACTATAAGTAGGTCATATTTGGGGACTTCCTTTATAAGTTCATCTAACTGGGTATAACACTAATCTTTTTTCTCATCACTTTCATCATTTGTTGGTGCATAGCCTTGCAGGACTGTAAGTTTCGTGAATCTGGACTCAAGTGTGCTGTTATAAGCTAAATACTACCAGGCCTGAACTGACTGTTTTAATACCTCCTCCCCATTTTTTCAGCATTACATGCACCCTTAGGATCAAGATCTCATGGACACAAGCGCTGGAAACTGGGGCGCTTAGACCGGCTTCTAAACAAAAAAATTTGGTGCTCACCACAAAGTGTCTATTAAAGTAGGGTTTGGTCGAAAGGGATGAACTATACAGTACTGCGTACCATTGCATACTACCCGAAAAATAAAGCCCTGCTCAGATCCATTGAGAACTGCCGTCCCCACAAAAATTGTATAACCTGGCTAAGCGGGTCCATTTACCCATTCCTAGAATAAAAAGCAACTTTAAAAGTACCTGTTTATACCTCTGATATTATTTCCAAAATATTATTAAATGTTTTGCCATTCAGCACATTATTATTATTACGCTCGCAAACTTGGATTATACCTATTGAGCGCTCCCTAGACGAGGGCAAACTTTTTTTTTTAAATCTCGGCGCTGCTGCTGATGGACGAGAATCAGACAGGTACAAATCTCAAAATCCCTGCTCAGCGGAATAACTGTTATACTGGACACCATACAGGTACTTAGTCTGGATGGCAAACGAACAGCTTGCATAAATCTAAAATGCCCAGTTCAGGCTCAACGTAAGCTATAACTGTGGCACCTGTAGCGGCCACACCAACCCGGTGTCAGCTGTAGGCCTGTGCGGGTAAGGATCATAAGAATTTCCTCAACTCAGGCATTATTAACAGAATTTAATCATCATCATCAGTTCTCGTTATGCCTAGTGGCACATAAGGCTTCAGAGAGGACCTTCCATGCTTTCCTGTGAGATCTTTATTGGCAGGTATATCAGGATTCATTCTCATAACGTGGCCGAGCCATTTCCATCTTCTCTTGGTTATCATACTGTATATAGTTTCTAGGTTTGTGACTTGAAGTAGTTTAATGTTTGAGATTGTATTTGGCCAGAAAATTTTGACGTGTGGTGGAAGATGGACAGCTTGTGTGCATCCTTTTTAGTCATTCTCCAGCATTCCGCTCCATAAAGAAGAACTGGCAAAATGATGCTCTTGTAGAGTCGGAATTTCGTTCATCTGCAGTAACTGTTGGATTTCCAGATTTGCCTCATCCTTCCAAAAGCAGCTCTAGCTTTGATCAGGCGTGACTGTATGTCCTCTTCGGTCCCTCCCAATAGGGATACCACACTGCCAAGATATGTGAAATGTTCTACATTTTCAAGTGCTTGGTTATTAATGGTCACTGGTTGTTGGTTTGGACTGCTTGTCATGATCTTAGTTTTCTTTGTATTTATTCTCAGTCCCACCATTTCTGCGGTGCTGTGTAGTCTGTTACTTTTTTCTTGTATATGTTCATGTTTATGTGATAGGAGTGCTATATCATCTGCAAAATCAAGGTCCTCGAGCATGGTGAATGAAGTTCATCGTATGCCTCTTAATGTCCTGTCTACTGTGTTCTTTAGTATCCAATCAATCACAAGGTTGAAGAGGAGAGATGACATAACACATCCCAATAATTTAAAGCGTGGTTTAAAGTAAAAATAATAGTTTCTGCTATGGGCTGAAGCGTTGTCTCTTTTTCTTCTGTTTCTTCTTCTTCTTCTGCTGTTTCTTCTTCTTCTTCTCCTGTTTCTTCTTTTTCTTCTTCTTCTTCTTAGCGTTCCCCCGCTGTAAATTCAGGCGAAAACGTCTGGTTTTTCGTCCACTTCTAGACTGGAGTCTTGATCCAATATTTGAGTGTTGCGTACACATCCGTTTTACACAACCACCTTACACATGTTGCCTAGTTCAGAAAGTAGTGTCCGTATACCTGGTAATTTTCCCAGACTGGAGTACCTGAAATACAGTTTTTGCACCTATCAGAATTACAACGGATTGTTAAGCTTACTAATGTTTGCTATTAAGAAAATGCCCCCAGGGTACGATTTCCCTATTACATTACCTGCTTTAGTTCTGAGTCCCCCACCCACCCACTCATCATGAATTTATTTATTTTATTACAGGGGTTAATTCTGAGTCAATCGCTGACAGGGAACAACTATTTCTTCTTGTGATTTACCAGCCCCAGCCATATCCAAGAATATATCTGCCGCAGCCAAGAGTATACCAGCCGTAGCCAAGAGTATACCAGCCCTAGCCAAGAGTATATTAGCCATAGCCAAGAGTATACCAGCCGGAGCCAAGAGTATACCAGCCGTAGCCAATAGTATAGCAGCCGAAGCCAAGAGTATAACTGCCGTAGCCAAGAATATAACTGCCGTAGCCAAGAGTTTACCAGTCATAGCCAAGAGTATACCAGTCGTAGCCAAGAGTATACCTGCCGTAGCCAAGAGTATACCTGCCGTAGCCAAGAATATACCTGCCGCAGCCAAGAGTATACCAGTCGTAGCCAAGAGTATATCAGCCATAGCCAAGAGTATACCAGCCATAGCCAAAAGTATATTAGCTGTCCCCAAGAGTATATCAGCCGTAGCTAAGAGTATATGAGCCATAGACAAGAGTATACCAGCCGTAGTTAAGTGTATATCAGCTGTAGCCAAGTGCATACCAGCCGTAGCCAAGAGTATACCAGCCCTAGCCAAGAGTATATTAGCCCTAGCCAAGAGTATACCAGCCGGAGCCAAGAGTATACCAGCCGTAGCCAGGAGTATACCAGCCGGAGCCAAGAGTATACCAGCCGGAGCCAAGAGTATACCTGTCACCAGGAAACTATTTCTTCTTTGCACGTATACACAAACGCCAATGACATGGTCAACAACAAAATAAAATCTCCACTGACTGAATATTAAATTTAATATGAGTTTATTATACAGCATGATATGATTGTGCCAGTCACAACAAAACAACATTTGATTAAACAATAAAAATTAAATCAAAAAAAAAAAAAAAAAAAAGAAACATACATTTTTATTTAGAAGCATTTTCACCCGCTTTTTACCTTAGACATTTTTTTATGTACACATTCTCATCTAACACCGCAACAGTTAGATTCAGTCACACACATGGTCCTCTATTTTCAAAAACAACGTTTTTTATGGAAAGGGGAGGGAGGTGTAGGTAACATCATTATCATTAGATTATGTGCCTTGCAAAAATGGGTAATTCAATATACAATATTTTGTGATGTAAACACATTGATATTAAGCCACATCACATAATCG